>APFE030501996.1:0-53089 GCA_000404065.3 Pinus taeda
GGCTTAAAACTTTTTTAAAAATTGGAAAATACACTTGCATTTTAGTAATTATAAAACAGAATATGTGGTTCTTATACACACTCAACATGTTAAAATACCAAGAATAGAATAAGACACAAAAAAATGATTGAAAGTTTGTATGCTATTGTTGTTATTTTATTTTTTTATTTTTTTTTAACCCTTTTGTCTTGAACAATATGTCTAGTGAATACTTATTTATGGTGTATATTATATAAATATTGATTAGATTATGATATTTTTATTGAATAAATCATACTATATTGATTTGCAAATTAACTAAAAAAAATCAGTGCAAATAGAGATGAATCTAGAGTCTATTTGTATTTATATATCTCTTACATATTTTGATATTAGGAAATTGTTCTATTATTTTTTTTTACACATTATCTTATTGTTCAAAGTGTGGCAAAAACATGCACACTTCCACTAGTGCTTGATGGCCATTTGAATCTGAATTAGACATTGTTTAATTGTATTATTCTACTTTGTCTTTGTTTGACAAAATCTAGACAATGCTATATTCAAATTGTCTTATACCTTGCTCTTCTTCTTCTTTGTCCTAGAACTAGCTTCTTGTGTTTGATTACGTGGTGAACAGAAAATAGGAAAAAAAGAAAGGAGACATATAACTACACTGCAAATTCCACATTGTCGTCCAATAGTAGTAAGTAATAGAACATTTAGTATATTGTATGCTTTTCCATTCTAAAGCAATCTTGCATTTTACAAACTACCATATTTTTCCATTTATCCACATGGCAATGAAAAATTCTTTTGCACTGAATGGGTCAAATTTCGAAGAAATTGATCACAAGTTATTTAGATTCAACTTACATAGACTACAACATTTCCGCTATTATCCAAGGGATTTCCTCTTTTACTCTTTTGTTGTTATTCTTCACTTCCAATATACCTTGATTGAAATATGAGAAGGAATTGTTAATCACTTCCAATATTGTTTGAATTGTCAACATGAAACTGCTTTGCAATCATTGGATACTAAGTTGACTCCTGAGTATCTTGAAGACTTGCACCATGTTAGTGATGTTCATACATATTTGCAAGGATTGTGTACACCCTCCTCTCTTTCTACTTCTTCTATAATTAACTTATGGGGAGATGTTTTTTACATCAAATGGTTCTCTAATTGGTTGTCAATTCTAGTCAATGTTGGCTATTTACAAATGGGCAACCTTATCTTCAATTCAATCAAAGGATTGATGACTATCAATATAATATTTTATTGCACAACCAAAATCCAGTGTGTAGCCATTTTGAGCCATTGTTGTTGCACCGCATAATGGACATGCCATCTTCGCTCCCTAGATCAATTGCTCCATGCAATTCTCGATGCCAGTGTTCTTGTGGACAATATGACATGGTCTCAATTGGAAAAATTCTAATGCAAAAAGTGTTCTTAATCTATGATCACATTTTCAGTGACTGCCATGACTCATTTTTTGAATCTATTTGCACACTTTCTCCATGGTTTGACATCATTTGTCTAAGAAAGAAATTAGCACAAACATTTTATAGTTGTTTCATTCACAATGACATTAGAGATATTAAATGTTTGCAACAACACTTTGATGTTAGGATCATTGAACAAGAACAATGTATCAATAGTTGGTAAGGTTATACTATTAACTTATCAAAGTCATTTGCAAAGGGCCATATAGAAGGAAGAACTTTTACAATCCAATGGATATGTGAACTACTCAATGTTAACATATGCATTTGAAGTGAAACAATTAAATATATTTCTTTTAGATTCTATCCATCAAACAATTCATCCAAAGTGTTATACCTCATGTTTATTCAATTGTCCATATCACATACGCATTTAAGTGAATAAATAGTGCTAATGATAGCAACCACACTGGCAATGTATAATTAGTAGTTGAGTCAATGTCAAAGGAAAATAATTGCAATGTTGTGTTGCCTATTACTTTTAAGCATCTTGTTCATAAAGAAGCCAATACTATTACATCTTTCTCTTTGCTATAGTTCCAATCAATCGACAATAAAGCATAAAAAAAGAGAAGCTTTGCTAGGCTACGTAAACATCGCAAAGCATTAGAACAATATACAAATTCTTTGTCATTGAGCAATGAAAATAGCAAGTTGGCCTCCAATGTTTCTCCAACAAAGCCATTGGGAAACATAACAAGTTGCATCAATTAAAATTTGAAATACGTGCACAAGGTGTGGTGCTAAATCAAGAACATGGAAAGCATATACATTCAATTAAAAAAATCGAGACATATTTGCAATCAATCCAAGACACATCTACTTATGCATGTTTCATTTGTAACAAATTGAATTTTGCAAAAGACATACAAGACATTTACACATTCACATTATCAACTCTACCCAATGTCATTGGTGGAACAGAAACCAAATCCATCAAAATCAATGACCAAATTTGCAAATGTTACAATGTTCAAATTCTCAATGGTGAGTTACCTACATTTGCATCACCTTTGAACATTTGGTGAAATCTGACATTGTTTCTATTGTAGAGTTAACACCTTTGGAGGAAAGATTGATGGCACCAAGGACGACCTTTGCACAAATAAGGCAGCTTGGGTACAAAAGACCACATATTGGGTTAACATGCATGATTATAAATGTTCCTACCAATCTGAACAAAGTTCAAACAACCTTAGTAACTTAGAAATATCAGTGAGTCCATAATAATTACAGTTATGCTAAAGTGAAAAATGGAATACAGGAATGCTTATTTGTCAAGAAACATTAGGCCAAAGAAAGTGATGACTGCTTTGCATGAATTAAGCAACATGGCTCTACAAAAAAATGAACACATATTAATCAATGATGATTGGAAAAAATAGTTTGACGAGAAGAAGAAGAAAAAAAAAAAGGTGACAATAATATTCAAGATATAGATGACATAGAATCACCAATTGTTGATAGCGCTTTAGAGCCAGGATATGGAAAACTTGTGCATGAATTCTACGAGGCACATTTAATCCATGATCTTGATACGACAATTGTGCAAATTTTACCTTCAGAAGGATTCCATCCATTGGGTATTTTTCAAGACAAATTTTATAAAGAGCTTAACTTCCCAACCTTGTTTTATGGATTGGACCAACTTATTGATGTCACTAATCATTTATCCTATAAACAAATTGCACAATGGGAACTACTGCATATGTCTGAGGATTTCTCAACACACAATACAAATATACATTTCAAAGCAATTTGTATCTTGATAAACCAAGTTTCCAACTCTGCATGGATTTATATTTCCAAAGGAGATCTAAAATGGCATAAGCTACTTGCCAAAGATGTCAAAAATAAAAAATCTCTTTGAAAAATAATACAATCACCAATTGCATATCATTGTCTAAAAATCATTCACACATCTCCTGGCCACTTTGAGACTATAAGAAAAGACATATTTTCAATGATACACCAACTTGGTCCACCAACATTTTTTGTCCCATTCACTAGTTTTGAGCATCTTTCGAGTCCATTGACAAATGCTTTGAAAAAAAAGGGAAGCTTTACAACCAATGACAATAAAATGTCCCTTGAAGATACCATTGTGATCTGAATGGGAAAATTAGTTTTGTTATGCTAAAATTCCTCTTCAGAATATGTAAAAGTGCTTAAGGATTATGAGGTTAATTTCAAGTTTTAACATGAGTTATTTTTAGTGTTTTTATGTAAATTTCATGTACAAATTAACATAAACAAATGACTGAACAATAGCATATAACAGACATGAACATCACTAAAACAGTATCACAACAACACATGATCAAGGAGTTCACCCCGCTTGGGCTATGTCTCCTTGGTCTAGCTTCCAATGGCTTGGCCCTCTCTATTATGATAAAAAGTGTGAATACATCATTTTACAATGCTCAAATAGCTCTGAAACTTGTTCCAATGGCTCTAGAATTCCCAAAAATGCCTGTCTAGCCTCTTTTTGCTCCTGATTTAATCAAAAACTGAAGAAGTTATGGCTTCCCCAAGTCTTTCTGCTAATCGCACCTCAATTTCCCCAAAATCAGACAACATCCTACAATTTCGCCTCCAATTCCGCTAACCGAGCACCAGTTTCACCTAATTCCGAGAAAATTTGTTGGAATGGATTAAATGCCCAATGAGGCCATAATCCCGAAAATTTGGGCCACATGGGGGGGCCACGTGCCCGGGGCTAAGGCTAATAGCCCAGCCCTGCCTGCTGAGCCCCCACTCCGCTCCGTCAATGATCCTATTGGGTGGTACGCGCCCAAATGCTGGCCCTTTTTTCGGATGGCACAACAACTTACATTAAAATATATCTGGCATACCATAATATAATAAGCAGTAAAGTGTGGTGTGTTGGTTAGACTTGGCGCTTGGAGTTTGGAGGTCGCGGGTTTGACCCCTGCAACTGCTGCGGGAACATGAACGCAATTTTTGGTGGCCCTCGGGATGCCACGTGGCGACCCCTAGTTGAGCCATGTGGCAGCCTGTGGTTGGCCACCAACCAATCAATCAAATTCACCAAATCAGTGCCAATAAAATCGTGCCACTTGGCACCATCTAACTCACCGGAGGAAAACAGTCATATGCACAATCACCCTACCACGTAGGCATGCCTAGTCAGTGCCACGCCAGCTGTACGAAGTGTTGATTGGGTTGCCTGCATATATTTTTTAAAAATTTGCGTGCTTAGGAAAATGAACAGAACATGTTTCTGGGAGCATACGGAGTCCGTTTCGTGCGAAACGAGTTACACCAAATTCAAGATCATCCGACCATATCCTTCGCCATACGGGTCACATATTGTTTTGGTGCCCAAGAAAAATGGAAAACATGTCACTAAGTGGAACTGAAGGAGTGGCTATCATCAAAGTACCCCTCGGAAGTGATGATTGACGCTATGTGATTCATTTCACTAGTTTCAATCCCACTTCTTCACCCCTATGAGCATCACTAGATGCAATGAGTGCTAAGTGAACTATTCAAAAATCATGAGAAATTAGTCAGTTACGACTACCTCTCATGGAAATGGTCATACATGAATGACTTACTTAACGCAATTGAATCCCATAATGATATCTAGTATTCATATTGCTAAAAATAACTTTCATGCAAAACAAAATTATGCTTGAGTAAAGTAGTTTCACTAACAATAGGCCTAGAAATCATATCATCAACCTTGTTGTACATACCTTTCTTATAACTGCTGACCAAGTGGAATCGTTGTAAGGATCCCATCTGTCGAAAGTGCCTTGATTGTTGCAACTTTGTCACTGCACCATTGAAAATTTTTTAATAACATAAAATGGGCTTACCATATTGCATGAGGACTGCACCCATGGCATAGTCGATTGCAAGTACATGAGCTAAACCAATATTTTCTTTCAAGACATCAAAGGCCTTTTGTTGTTTGCCTCCCCACTGAAAAACTTTTTTCACACTACTCAACGTATGCAAAGGAGTTGTTATGGAAGAAAAATTAGCAATGAATTTCCTCCAATATTGGATTGCTCCCAAAAAATTTCTTACTCCAGTGACTGTCTTGGACATTGGCCAATTCACCATGACATTGACCTTGGAGGGGTGTATCTTTAACACACCTCCTCCAAAAATATGCCTCAAGCACACCAAAGAAATTTTACCAAATTCACAATTTGACATCTTCAAAAGCTATTGTTCTTTCTTCAAGACATCAAGTAATTTTCTCACATGAATGGCATGTTCATCAAGAGATTTTTTAAAACTAAGATGTCATGTAAATAGACTGTCTCATCTAGAAATGGCCCCAATACATCATTTATCATACACATGAAAATAGAAGGATCATGGCAAAGACCGAAAAACATAACTATCCATTCAAACAAACCTTGCTTTGTTTTGAATGTCGTCTTCCATGTGTCTCCTTCAACAATTCTACTTTGATGATAGCCACTCCTTAAGTTCCACTTAGTGACATGTTTTCCATTTTTCTTGGGCACCAAAACAATAGGTGACCCATATGGTGAAGGAGATGGTCGGATGATCCCCTTGTTCAACAACTCTTGGGTTTGCTTTCGTATTTCTGCATTTTCCATTATTGACATCCTGTAGATGCCAATCTTAGGAAGAGGGCAATATTCCTGCAACTTTATTTCATGTTGGATTCCTCTCTTGGGAGGCAATCCTTTCGGTTCCTGAAACATCTCATCATATTGGTTAACAACATCAACCAATTCAGATTTCAATCTTGAGTCACAACCTTGAAAAGCTTCATAATCAACATCATTCTTTGGTTTGATCATAAGAAGCACTAAATTCTTGCTTGAATTCACTAGTCTTTTTATTTGCCCTGCATTAACTAATGAAAGATTTAGTTTCTTGCGATGAGCTCTCACAATATACTCCACACCATCTTTGAACAAGTGGTACTTGTTTTCGTGGCGATAGAATATTTCTCTTCTATCATAGAGGTAAGGACTGCCCAAAACAATTCCTGAAATATCAAGCAGTACAACATCTAATTCAACTTCGTCAATGAAGTTGGTTGTGATTGCAAACCGAAGAATACATTTTTGTGTAACCTATAAGTTTGTGTCCTTGCATATCCAACCCAATGGATATGGCTTGGGATGTGGAATGGTTTCAAGATTAAGTTTCTTGACTAAGTCTTCAGATATCAAGTTGGCTTGAGACCCACTATCAAATAGTGTGTCGATTTTTGTATGTTTTGCAATAACCCTCACATGAAATAAGTCAATCCTTGTTTCTTCATTTGGAGTGCTAGTGTGACAATTTGATGTACTAGTGCTAGCAATGGATTCTTTTCCTTTTATACTCATGCATGTAATTTTAGTTTCATCACCCGAATCAGATCCCAAATCCTCTTGAATGATTGTAGTTGTCTTTTCTTTTCATTTGTTGTTGAATTTCTTAGGCCTCATCTCTGGATGAAGCTTCCAATAATGAGCTTCATTATGACCATCTTTGGAACAATGCTTGCATGTTAGTTTCTCTCCTTCCTTCTTAATGGATGCATTTTTCTTTCATTTCCCTTTGAAACCATTTTCTTTTCCCTTACCCTTAAATGGATTTTTACTACCCTCTTCTGGAGTATTTTTCCCTCTTGCCTCAAGATGAGTGGATTGCGCACAAACCTCATCTAGACTATTGGGATTAAACATAAGGATACTATGCCTAAGGTAACTGTGTAAACCCCATATACACTTAAACAACGTGTCTTGTGATTGTAAATCTACACCTAACATTAGAGACCTTATTCTAAATTCTTGGGTGTAATCTTGCACATTTTGACCTTTAAGTTGTCTAAAGTTCTTCCAATTCATGATGCCTTTCTTCATATATGCTAAAGGGTAAAATTGTCTTTTAATTGCAACAATGAAATCATACCAAGAAATTGAGATCTTACCATGTTTTTTTATCTCTTCTTGTGTCTTTCCTTCCCACCATATTAGTGTTGCACCCTCCAGTCTCAAGGAAGCTAGCTGAATCTTTGTATCATCATCTTGAAGGTTTTGAATTTTTCAATAGACATCCAACTAACGAATCCAATTGTCGAGCTTCTCTGCATTCGCTTCACCATATACATATGTAGCTCAAATTTAATATCAAGTTTTAACAGGGGTGTTTTACCAATTCCTTTTGAGGTATGTTGATGAGTATGAGTAAGGGTTGTATTAGTGGAAGAGGATGAAGATGCCTGTGAAGTTGAAGATGAAGATGATGGTGGAGGTCTACCTCCATTTCTATTACCTCCTCCTCCTGAAGAATCTTCTCCTTTTGGAGGCTTGGAGCTTTCACTCTGAAGTCTTGTATTCCTCTCTTCATAGAGGGCTTTCACCATCTCTGTCATGTCAAAGAAAACCATCCTAAAAACCTTCTCATCCTTTGACATATTTGCAGGCTCTCCTTCATGTGACAAGCTTACTGAAGCTTCAACTGAAATTTGAGGTAGAAATAGTGGTGGAAATTGTGGTAATCTTGCACTTCTTCTCCTTGACCCAACTTCAACACCTTCAACCAACTTTCCTTCTCCTCTCTTCAGCTTCAACCTTGTAAGCATCACATTCACTTGCAAACAATTAAATCCTCCTTGCACAAAGAAAACCAAGAGCTTTGATACCAAACTTGATCTGAATGGGAAAATTAATTTTGTTGTGCTAAAATTCCTCTTCGGAATCTGTAAAAGTGCTTAAGGATTAATGAGGTTAATTGCATGTTTTAACATGAGCTTTTTTTAGTGTTTTTATGTAAATTTCATGTACAAATTAACATAAACAAATGAAGGAACAACAACATATAACAAGCATGAACATCACCAAAACAATATCACAACAACACATGATGAAGGAGTTCACCTTGCCTAGGCTATGTCTCCTTGGTCCATCTTCCAATGGCTTGACCCTCTCTATTATGCTCAAAAGTGTGAATACATCAGTTTACAATGCTCAAACAACTCTGAAACATGTTCCAGTGACTCTAGGATGCCCAAAAATGTATGTCTAGCCTCTTTTTGCTCCTGATTTAGTAAAAAATTGAAGAAGTTATGGCTTCCCCAAGTCTTTCTGCTATTCACACCTTAATTTCCCCCAAATCCGGCATTATCCTAAAATTTCGCCTCCAATTCTGCTAACCGAGCATCGATTTCGCCTAATTCCAGGCAAATTTTTTGGATGGATTAAATGCCCAATGAGGCCTTAATCCCGAAAATTTGGGCCATGTGCCTGGGGCTAAGGCCAACAACCTGCCCCCGCTGGCTAGGCTCCAAATCCACTCTGTCGGTGGTCCTGTTGGGTGGCACGCGCCCAAGGGCTAGCCCTTTTTTCAAATGGCGCAACAACCTACATTTAAATATATGCGGCATACCATAATATAATAAGCAATAAAGTGTGTTGTGTTGGTTAGACTTAGCACTTGGAGTTTGCATGTTGCGGGTTCGACCCCCGCCGCTACTGCCCGAACCTTAACCCAATTTTTGGTGGCCCTCAGGTTGCCATGTGGAGGCCACTGGTTGGGCCACGTGGTAGCATGTGGTTGGCCACCAACCAACCAATCAAAATCACCCAAATTAACACCAATAAAATCATGCCACTTGGCACCATCTAATTCACCACAGTAAAAATGTCATATTCACAGTCACCTTGCCATGTAGGCATGCCCAGTGAGTGCCACGTCAATTGTATGGACTACTGACTGGATTTCCTACATATTTTTTTTTAAATTCACCTATTTAGGAAAACAAACAGAACATGTTTATGGGAGTAGACAGAGTCTGTTTTGCACGAAATGAGTTGCGTTGGATTCAATATAAGGAGCACTACGCGATCGTTTAAGTTCCACACCGATATGACAACTTTGAATTTTGAGAAAATTTTTGAGCATCTGATCACATTGACACACTGATAAGATGTTATCGAGTCATTTTTACCCGTTACTACAAACACATAATCACATCCATGCGTACTCTATAAATAAAAATAAATAAATAAAAATAGCAAGTTGTTTGGAGAGGTGAAAGAATATTGTTTTATAACAGAACTCCAAAGCAAAGGATTAGAACATTATCATGGATTGCTTTGGATTAAAAAAGTACCAATATATCGACACTCTCCTTATACCGATGTCATTGCATTCATTGATCACATTTTGACTTGTGATTCAACATTATTAACAGATGTGATGACTGAAATACAGACATATCATCACACAAAGACTTGTAAAAGGCATAGATATTTTGCATGTAGATTTGGTTTTCCTTTCCCACAAATTCCTGAAACTTGTATCTTGCAACCTTTGTGCAATGAAAACAATGACAATCAAGAAATGAAAAAAAATAACTTTCTTCGCTTCTACAACAAAAACTCTTTTCAAAAAACACAACATTCGATCATTTCCTAGTTGATCTTAGAATTACAAAAACGAAATACATGTTGCTTCTTTGCTCCTGTATCGCTCGACCTATTATGTTGCTCAAAAGAAATCCTTGTGATTTATGGATGAATTAATTTGCCAAAAAAATCTCAGCATTGTAGCAAGCAAAAACAGACGCCAATTTATTCTGGATTCCTATGTTGCAATAACATATTGTAGCCCATATATGTTAAATATGGATTCCAATATGGCATCTACATTCAAAATAATCCAGGAAATTTCCCTATGCAATGAACATGACAATGTTGAAACAATCTGCAAACTTGGAAATGCATCGCTCAACATGCAACAAATGTCAAGCCGACAAGAAATTCATATTATTATCTCATTGCCACTTTACTCATCATCTAGAAAATTAATTTTCATTTACACTACCCCCACTAAAAGACAAACATATGTGATAAAAAGACTTATTCTATTGCAACAAGAACTCGATAACTATGAAGACATTGTCTACATGACAATCATTGATAAATATGTCACACATCCTGCTGAACTTGAAAACATTTGCTTAGTAGAATTTACTTCCTTCTATTCTTCCACAAAAACAACAACCAACAAAAAAAAACGTCCATGTGTCATACAATTTATCTGATACAATGAACAAAAGGATCTTAAGAACCATTATAGAGAAAAATATGATGCTTTATATGCCATACATAGAATCTGAAGTGTACACATTAAAAAAGGTGAATCAAACATGGATTGAGGCATACTTGTCCCAAAAACACATTATTTCTGGTATCGAAAGACAATTCTCCTCTCCATTTTTATCACGGGGTGACGTTGAACTTGCTTCGACCACAATTGAAAACAAAAACGATGAAATACATGGGGTTCATTTTCCATCTGAACATGATACAAGTGATTGTCTTGTTGAGGAATATGATGTTCAACATGACCTAGTAGAAAAGATAAAATCTAAAAAACTGCAAATTGGATATATGAATAATATTGAATCTACTACACCTCCATTTGTTCTAGACACAATAGTTTATCATGGCATTAGAAGAAAATTGAACGAAACAACAGCCAATAACAAAAGAAATAATGCTATGGAAAAAAAACAACCCATTTAGGTAGTTTTTTTTGCTTATTACTAGCGTTGCAAGAGTGGGAAAAACATTGATTGCACAAGCGCTTTACCATGCACTAATGTGATACTAAAACAAAGACTTACAAAGTGACCCATTAAAAAAATAGGGCCTCGTTGTTGCATTTACTAGCAAAGTTGCATACATTGTAAATGGTGTCACAGTGCACTCAACTTTATATTTACCAATATCAACATGTAACATGATGCCATTGAATTCTAACACACTTGATATATTAACTAAATATATTGAACAATTTAGATGTTTACTCATAGATTAAGCATTGTAATTCGTTCTCAGATGATATACAACATTGAGAAACAACATCATGAAATAATGCACACACCAGATTCACCATTTGGAAACCTAGATGTAATATTTTGTGGTGATCTATGCTAGGCACAACCTGTACATGACCGTTCAATATTTGAACACCTGATCCTGAACAAGACTATTGATCCTTATAGCTCCTAGAAAGACAATGTCAAAAGTTATAAGCTAACACAAGTAATGCGACAAGAAACAAAGACTTTGTGTCCATCATAAATAGACTTATAACGTGTTCACATATCGATGATGATCTTGCTTTTTTTAACAAACATTGTTACAGATGTCAACCAAACGATCCACCATTTCCATATCTCTTCCACTCAAAACAAAAATGTACAGGAACATAATGAAAACATGTTATCACTCATGAATACATAAACAATCACACTAAATGCACATGACCAACAAATTGAAGCAGTAAATGCAAATTTCCATAGAAACATGAAAATGCAATTCTCAGTTTCCATTGTGATAAAAGAAAACATGCTTGTTGAATTTATTGGTGGAAATTATGACATAAAAGATGACTTGCTTAATGGTGCTGAAGGAATTTTCAAGGCATCCACAACACTTGAAAATGATGTCATTTGGATTGAATTTGTTAATCCAAAAATTGGCAGTATAAAATGAAAAAAGATGCACCACCTGTTCAGAAATGGAATAATGCCCCCTTGGACACCTATTACAAGAGTTTGTAAACATCAAGAGTAAAACAACAAAATTTGTTCCTCAAGACATCAACTCCCAGTTTAATTGGCATGTGCAAGGACCAAACATCGATCACAGGGCTTGGCCATGGATAGATTGGATTTTAATCCAAAAGGAGTTAAGAAACATGGACTTGTGTACACTACACTATCTCATGTCAAAGATATGAGATATCTGTATCTACTAAACAAATTGCAGCCAACAAAATTCTCTCTTTGTGACAAAGAAACCTTAGAAATACAAATACTTAAAGAAACTATGTTATCAAATTGAATACAATTTTCATTCAATTGAAACAGAGAGTAGCTTGACAATATGCTTATTGAATACATGTAGCTTTTAATTGCATTTTGAAGATGTTTTTGCTGACTATGATTTGACGAAAGTTGATATCCTTTGTTTCCAAGAAACAAAGATAAATTTGCCCCCATCAAACCCAATGTTTGCACAAAGATGTAACTATATACAACTATTGCATTTGCATGGGATTTTGACATACTGCACAAAAAATATCACAACTATCAAGAACTTCTCATATACAACATATTGCATTGAATCAACAATTACAAATTTCCATTTTGAAGAAAAATCCATCAAACTTGCAAATGTCTATATTAGTCCAAATACAAAATTTGAGGAAACCATTGATTTAATCAAGTTCATTTTAGAACATGCTACAAGAAGACATCCAATTGTACTTGTTGGCGACTTCAACTTAGACATGTTGCAAAATAGTTATCAGCAAAAAAACTACGTCTATTTATGCAAAACATCAATTTCAATTTCCATACAACGAAACCAAAAACCGATTATGCCTCTATGCTTGATTACTTTTGGACAAATTTTCAATGTAACAAGGTTACATTCCATGTCTTTGATGCCTATTGGACAGACCATCACACTATTTTCATTACTATAGCTTGACTACTCACTTAGCTCATCTTTCCATTGTTCATATGCATGGTTCCAAAGTGTTTGAATCTCATAGAAAGATAGACATGCACTTATTTTGTAAAAAAATATTAACACTTATATTCATAAAATCTTTGTAACATATTCTCAAGATTTCCTTGGTTCCATTTATGCATAGAAAATTTTTACAAAGTAAACTTGTGTACTAGAAAATTAGATGTAAAATAGTTGCATGATAGCTACAATTCACATGTCTCCGTCAGTAGATTACTTTGTTTCCTAATTTCTATTCTAAAATCAATCTAACACATAGTTATCTTAGAATATTAAACATTTCGAAATTTTGGAATATTTAACACTTTTACTCTATTAGATATTGTTATCCAACAACCATTGTCTCACAATGGCATGAAAAAAACTTGCCAACAAAAACATTAAAAAAACAAAAAACAAAAGGAAGAAATAACAAAAATTGACACTTGTTCTTTGGTAAGCTAATTTCGACATTGACAATTCCTAAATTTCTTCTGCGTTGTTTTATATATCCTCACACATATTAACTGATAGAATTTATAGGTCCTATAATGTGAAACATACTCATGCACTCATAGGATTTTGAACAATGTGGACAAATAACTTTTATACAATTGTATTAAAATCCAAGTAATTAATTTTCCTCTCTTGACAACGGGAAATTGGTTTCCTTCAAGGAAAAATGCAATGTAGCAATACAAATTTCCAGTTGGTCCATGAACAAACAACAAAGGATCAAAATGCAAAAGAGTAACATTAATTCTTTTGACATTCGTTCTTGTAGATAAATTGCAATTTTATGAAACACAAGTGACATGGTTTCACATATCCACAGACTAAACAACTTGCAAACAACGCCATGCTCAATCATAAAAATTTCCACAGGAGCACAAAAAAATGTTTTTGAGGGTGATATACTCATAGTATATGGTCTAGGTCAAACCATAAATTCCAATTCACCAGTCAAAGCACAACTTTTGCATGCAAACCTTGTGGACAAATATGGACAATTGACCATCATAGTGAACATAAGAAATAATCTTATAAATAAATTCCATGAGATTTTCTTTCCTGGAAACAACATTTGTATCAAACAATTTGGGATAAGAAACAAAGGCATCTATGAAGGAGGGGACTCAAAATGTATAAAAGTGTTAAATGAGAAAACTATAGTCCAAAAAATACCTCAAGTTTGCAAGAACTATAGATTAGCACCATACACAACAATACAAAATATTGTTGTGTTAATTGAAGAACATCCAATCGCTTCTATTACAGATGCAATTATATCATGCCACCAAAATAATAGACAATTTGAACTGCATATCAAAGATGGTGAAACTACAAATGACACAACAACTGTAAGTTTGTCATTCTAGTAAATTTCTCCCTAGTTTTTATTGCAACTCTATCAGGAACTATTTCCATGGTTTTTCCTTTTGCTAGTAACCCATTTCCAAATTAGTCAATACACATACTCATGATATTTTCTAATGCACAATAGCTACAATTGAACGAATACCACAAAGAACATTTCCTAGCCATAAAGTAACAACTAACATCAAAAAACACACCATTGTATTTATTCAAAAACATTTTTAGGAATGACCCAAAAGGATGCCAGCTACTTCGATCTACAACAACGACATTCATTGGTGTTCTCAATGACATTTGTGCAAAAGTACATTTGTTGTCTCTCATTAAATCAAGAACACAGGTGTTTAGCAATGCTCTCTCTTTCTTTTTGCATTTAAGATTTTTTTTTTTTCTCACTATACCATCATAGTACTCAATAATTCCAATTTATTTTGAAATAGGTGCAAGGAATACTTAGAGAAAAAAATGTCTTCACACCACCCTATCAACAAATCTGCAGTAAGTGTGCATATACCATGCTTCCAAATTCCTTGACTTGCACTTCCTGTAAAGAAAGTACAAAATCTTGTTATCACCTCAATGTAGAATGCACGTTGGAAACACATGATGACAAAATAGATTGCATAATGCAAATGCCACAAGTACGGGAATATTGTCCAACCATTGTTGAGAAAGTTTTCAACAATATCTTGAAAAAATTTCATCTACAGTCTTTGCCCTCAAAAAGCTCTCTGTGAAAGGGATTTTCACAATGACACTTGATAATATCACCACTCAAAGTTAGGCCAATGTAGACAAGCATTGAAACATTATCAACAATTATAGTTTCTCTGCTATTAATGTATATGTCCTCATAAACACTTTGATTCATGGTGTATTCTATTTTCTTTTAAAACATTTTGAAACACATTATTCTTGCACTGAAACTAGTTGTCTTTGAATAATATTCCTTTCATTTCTTATTGTCACAGGTTTTGTTCCAATTGCATCTGAGCATATTGTTTCAACTACACTGCAACCCAATCGGTCCAACTTCCAATGCCATGCATATCTAGTATGCAATTTTTTTCTTTTTGCAAAATATTGTACCTCATGTGCTCTTGTTTACGGGGAAAAAACAAGTAGAAAAACTTCAATGGTGGAAATCTACAATAGTAAAAAATCTTGTTGATATCTTTCTTTCTTCTTTATAGGTTGAACAACACATACAATTTACTTATTTCTCTTTGCTTGCATTTTTTGCTAGTAACAATTTCATTTTAATTTAAGATAATTGAACTTTGAACTCGTGTAATACTATCGTTTCTGCATATATTTTACCCTTTCTCTTTTCGACTTAGCTCTGCATGTCTAGCGCTTTAGTAAATCAATATGTCATTTTCCATGCTTATTAGTCTTACTGTCATTTTAAAAATGAAGTAATATTCATGTTAGAAGTGAATCAATAATATATATTAAATTTATATGTTTCTTCCTTTTTATTGTAATATTTATTGCAACACCGTACAAAAATAAAACAATGGCAATGACGTCACCACCACGTGGCTCTTGTTATTGATATGAACGACCTATATATATTAAATAAACAAATGTCAAATGCATATTCACATAATCTTATATCTCAAATGCAAATATAAAAGCATACTTCAATTGATGTGTAAACACTAAAGTACACAATCCAATTACTTAATAATAATGAAGTTGTCAAAATGGTATCTAAAATGTTTTGTTATGTTAGAAGTTAACAAATTTATGGAAGTTGAAATTTGAACCATTTGAAATTTAGATGTAGACTATAATTTTAATATTTTAGATTAATTTATTTGAAAATATTTGAGATCATATTTATGAATGGCTGAAATTACAGTTACATTAAACTTTGAATTTTGAATTTTATTAAAAAAATGATTTATATATGAGGTTGGTTAAGAATTTTTATTAACAAATAAACATTACTTTACAAAAATTTAATGTTTTGTCATTTCATTATCGTGGTTTGTCGTAAGGGTAACAAAACTTGTGGTAGTGAGTGCTACTATCATAATACTTAGCATCAAAATTTTCTAAATCAAAATATTAAGTTAACTAGATGCTTGATAAAACACTTTGATATTAAAGCCATAATAATAACATAGTAGTTGTGAGTTATCCATGTCATACATTTAGCTAGTAAAATAAAATTTTGTAACCAAAATTTCAACCAAGAATTGTGAACTATCATCATTTGTTTGAAGATGTCATTGGGGTCGGGTCTTGTGCACTGGAACCTACTGGGGGTTTTATACCACACTGAAGATGTCCTTCAATATGCACTAGGTGAGCATTAAGGTTGGCCATGCAGGAGCACTAATGGCATTAGACTCTCTAAATTTCATTAAAGCATGCAACAATCTCATTACGGTCCTCATATTTCTCTTTTAACGCATGACCCATGAGTATTTCCATTTGTCAATGGAGGGTAATATAATTGAAATATTGACTTTGACTTCTCCTAGTGTGACCAGGATCATGCACCCATATAGCCACTTCAATTTGGATTTATGGGTCAGACTAGGCATGGTGATCATCAGTGGTTAGTGCTTCCAATTGACAAATCTCAACTTGGATTTTGGGGGGGCAGGTAGAGCTATGGAAGATGGTGGTTGTTGATTTGGCTTGTGTGTGGGAAGATTGCTTGCCCTAAGGCCCATGAACTCTAGACCCCCACTGACATCTCATCCTCTGGCGTGACATAATGTTGGAGAAAAGGCCAACTACATAAGGCAACAACCCCTAGAGGAGGCGAAAAACAATATTTCCAACAAGATATGACCAAGAGAGATTTGTTAATTCATTTAGAGTCTGCACCTAAAAAATGGTGGGAGAGGGTGAGGCAAAGAGAGATTAGAAGGAAGAACCAAGGGTAGGCCTCAAGGTTGGATGAAAGACCCAAAGAACCGCATCGGCCTCAAAGAATATGTTACCACAAGAACAACCTGCAATCCAAACACTAGATATTTCCATGCAAAGATAGATAAAATCAAAGTTTGTAAAAGAGTGGACATAAGAATTGTTACCCGATCTATGGTATCCCACATGGCTTGGGTATTCTTCATACAGATCCTTGATTTCTCTTGAATCTCTTTAATTCCCCAATGTAATCCTTCCTCTGCCTCATCCTTGCACCGATAACTACTTCCTATCAAATTTCAGTTGCATACATCACTCGTTCTCAAGGGACCAAGGCGTTCGACGAATGGTACACCTAAAAAGTTGGCATTGTAATATAATTATCCCATCTGCAGTGGGGATAATTCGCTTGTAGTGCAAAAGGATGAAGATCAACAATAGGGGAAGAATGAACACCTAATAACAGTAGATTCTATTATTGTGATACTTGTATGCTAGGAGTCAATTGGAATGTGTGGTTGCATGGGGCGGGATGGCCACATCACCCCCCTCTTAAATTCTAAGAGAGGCGATGAGGTGGTAAGCCTCCCCCTGTTTTGGATAATTTGGTATCTACGGATCAATACTAATTCCCTAGATAAGTAGTTGTATCTAGAACAACAGTTTAAAGTGTTTTATACTTTTCCTATAAGCAATAGATAAGATGAGAAGACCTACTTGTAGTTCCACTTTCCCCTCGTCTCCCTTGTATCGATCCCATCACTCCTTCCCATACTTAATATGCTTGAGAAGTACCTGTAAACACAACAGAAAACAAAGAATCGATCAAAGCACATGATCTATTGAATATAAGTGAAAGGAATCAGATACAATTCACACATATAAGCATTATGAAACAATACCAACATATGGGAGAAAGGTTCAAACACTTTATTAGATAGAAGAAGGAAGTACAACCATTGGTGTCTGATTCAAAGCCATTCCTTCAGCTTGGATCCCATCCACATTACATCAAAAGCATGACAAACTTGTAGCATTACAATACTTGCTTCAAAGCCAAATCTCATAGCAACATTATCTCCTTACAATTCAACATAATCCAGCCTCTGATCACTTAGATGAGTGGTCAATTTATAGGGAGATGAAGGAGGTTTTGTCATAAATGGTGGCATTGAATGGCCTTCCATACTTAGAATTAGTTCCATGGAGGAAGGGATGAGAGGATAGGATGCACCTTAACTCATTCCTCATCCATTTTCGAGCTCATAGGAGTTGATAAGTGAGGGAACCTTCTAGATGACTCCAAAAGATAAGAATATTCCCTAAACCCTATGTGAATTTCATTCAATCTCGCCCAACGCAGATGAAAGGAAGCCTAAGTGCTCTGTAGAGCACCCTGGCAGTGGACTCAACTACTCTGCAGCGCACCTTTACAAGGGCTTATGTGCACTAATCCCTCTAGAGGCTATTTCTGGATGTCTTCAAGTCATGAAACTGTCTGGGAAGGAGGCATTCAAAGGGGTGACTTGTTTAGGGCATGAAGCAACTGAAATTAGGGTTTGATGAGCCCTAAAACACTGATCTTGATGATGGGATTGATGTGCCCAAATGGATCTGTAACACCCTCCTGTACTGCTGGCTCTATATCTCACCCTGATTTGTGATAAAGAAAAATATTTCTTGACTTAAATGTCAATATTTTTTTTTTGAAAATTTTGATTATATTGAGAGATGCTTTACAAATTAGTATGGGATGCTTTCAAGTAATATTAAATTAAAAATAATAAGAAAATTATTTACATTAAAAAATTTAAAAACTACAGATAGACTTTAAAGTAACAAAATATAAGCTGGCTTTAAAGTAAATCTAAATTTATGCTTTTCAATTATAACTATAAATAAGAAAGCTTATTAATTTTCTCATATGTTACTAATAATAGTAAAAAAATATTTACTTTTAAAAAAGATACAAGTCCTCCTTTGATGGGGTGTTATCTCGACCACTACCATTAGCCTTCACATCACTCTCCATAGCCTCAACAAAGGGTGATTGAGTACAATTCTCCACACATGCAACATGATTAGGGTTTATTGGAGTTGGAATAGAGTTCATTACCTTTATGCTAACTACCTTCTCCTCTTTTGAACTTTGATTGTAGGTCGTCCTCAATTCCATGCCCATCCGCAATGGTGCATAACATAAAGGTTGGATTAAACTGCATGGAACAAAGAGATTGTTTGGCACACCGCTCACAACTCTCATTGCTCATGGTAAGAGATTTTCATAGGTCATATATGTTTAATTTTTTTTCACTTTCTTTTCTTAGCAATTCTTTGGTTGGGAGAGATAGCAATCCACTGTTGCCTCCCCCTCTCAACTCTCCATCAAACTACTAGTTGGTTTAGTGGAGTTCAAATCCATTGTAAATTGTTTATCACCACCTCCACTCTTGGTGAGTAAGTATGAATCCTAGGTTTCCTCATTTCAGAATCACCTCATGATTGACTATTCTTTGTGACCTATCTTGCTCACCTCTATTCATCCTTTGTTGAATCTAGGTCTGCATCTAAACTCTCTACAACCTCTCACTTCCTTTTGATAATGCCTCCCTTTTTTCAACTTGTGCAAACTACCTGCCATGCCTTGTATTGGTGTTGGCTAAAGTGAAAGCGACTGTCATGGACCTAGAGGTCACCTTTGAACTTGTACATTGTTGAATGTTGATAATTAATTTATTCAAAATGAAGAAATTGAAGAAAATGTGGGTGAATGGATCCTTTACACTAATAAGAGTAGAGGTTGATATAACAAACCAAAAAATTGATCTTACTGGTAGGTGAATATTATCATGGGAAAAGTGTTGGTGGAGAAAAGTGAGGCCCAATTAAAAATCTTGTTATGCATAGATGTTCTCCAATTATAAGTGAAAAAATTGGACATCGATGGATTCCAGGCAAAAAAGATGGCAAACTTGGAATTTCTAGATTTTGAAGAAGAAAAAGAGAATATGGTGAATGTATAAGGGGACTCACCCTTACTGTAACATGTTTAGAATTTGGTTTTTTGTTTTACTTTCATTGAATAGTAAATCTGTTAATTATTTTGATTAGAGATATAGGTTAGTTAGTAACAATCTCGAAAATCTCATAATTATGGTTTTTCTTTATTGTGTTAACTTTGAAAATCTGACTACCTAAACAAAGGTCATCTGGCTATACTACTGGTCTAGTTTCCCAAGTGGCAGGCTAGTAGATAGAAATATATACATTTTTTTTATTCATAGTATTATATGAATGTAGATAGGAATATATACATTTTTTTTATTCATAGTATTATATAAATGTGTAGCTTACACACATAAAAAAAATTACAAATTGCTTAAAATTAAAGTAAATTTTTTTGTTTATGAGCTTAAACAAAAAAATAAAAGAGATTTATAATTTTACCATATGTGAATGATAATAATAACAAATATATACTTTTTCTTTTTTTATGTGGTTCACTAACCTCCAAGATTGATGACCAATACATCTATGGAATATTTATACTAGGTAGATCCACCCAAAGGGATCACTTCTCTTCTTGCAGGCTCAACCATTGAGCTTGACCCTAATGGTGTAGGGAGAAGTAAACTCATGACCTCTCAATAGCAAAGGTGTTTTAAGAATGAAGACTCGACCAATTGAGCTAACCCAGAGGGCTAACAAAGATTTACTTTTTGATAACAAAAATTTATAATAAAAAATGTAATGAATACCTCGTATTCATCAACTAATTATTTTTTTTAGTTGACAACTAACAAAAAATATTATACTCTATTTATAATTGATTGCATCTCAAGGTAAATGTAAAATTACATGACAATAAACAAATAAATAATTACATATGTACATTTACACATGAAAAATAAATAATTAAACAAAAAATAAACAACTATGTATATAAATATTGGAGCAGTCTAACTAATAGACAAAATTTGGACTAATATTATTTAAAATGTACTTTTGAATACATAGATGGATTGAACATCCTAAAAAACCCCTTAGCCATTAAACAAATTAAACTTATCATTCATAAAAATATCTACTGGATTTTGGGAAAAATTAATCAGAAGAAATACCCTTAAAAGGATAATTTCATCTATTGGTTAGACTACACTTAACAACATCTAAAAAATAATCCAATATAAGTTCATCATAAACTTTGATTTGTCAAACACACTACATCTTAAAAAAACAAGTGTAGATCGCTCTTAAACTCATAATCACACACTAAGAAAAATCAAATTTCTTAAGATATAACTTGATTAATTTAGATTTAATATGATTTACAATATTGTTATCACACTTCCACTTCTCAATTCTTAAATGGAAAATAAAATCGTTGATAACTTTCCAATCCAATTAACAATTAATTAAATAAAAAATGAGATAGTTAATACCTTTGATTCCAACCCAATTAATAGTTAACTCATGATTAGCTCCAATTAAGAATGAGCGTGTTGCAAAAGACATTTAAACCCTAATAAAAGTAATGCTAATCTCTTCCTTACCATTTGAGTTAGGCTCAGTTAAAATACTTAAATGCTAGTACTCATTACTATGGTTTCTTTTTTATGTTATTTTTATTGATGCATTGAAAAAATATCACTTTTTATAACTTTGTAAAATAAATAAGAATAAAATTAACTATTAATATTTATTCACTTATTGTTAAAGTATTAAAATTATTTTAATAATTTTATATATATATATATATATAACTTCACCCATGGTATCTAATTATATATAACTATTAATATTATTCACTTATTTTTAATCTTTGCTTGGGCCGCCCATAATATTGCTTTCCCTTTATTGACTGGAGGGGTCGCATTCTCAACTGGTTTTACCGCTTTTTTTCCTTCGTCCAAATTACAGGAGTCACGCACTTGAGACTGGCTTTTCTGGAGAGGGAACACAATCGATTTCAGGCTTCGCTTTATTCGTATCTCTCTCAAAGATCCAGGGACCTTTGCCAGAAATTTGGATGAGTCATTCGCTGACTTGGATATTTTGTCCACAGCTTTTGAAATTAATAAGACATTACATTTGTAACTTGGGATATTCTGACCATCGGTTCTGAGGTTTTTGGACCATTTGGAGTGTTGCACGAAACTTTTGGAGTTGATGAGGGGGCCTATGAAGAGATTGAATAGTGATCAAAAGTTGAGCTTGACCACCATTTGAGTTTCCTAGAGGAGGATTTTGACTTCGATTTTCTTGCATTTGGATATTACTTGAAGATATGACTAGTTGCGTAGTAATCTCTGCATCAAAGGAAATGTTTTCATAGTTTCAGGATTGAATCCAAAGGAACTCAGTATTAGTGAGTTTAACTGAAATCTACATCTACACATATGTGACATATGTAGGTTTGAGATAAAATCTAGTATCTTCACTACGATAGTGAAACATGCCTAAGGCATCACCAAGGGATGTTAATGAAGCCAAGTTCCACCAATGCAGAGGAAGATTAGGGAGCCTTACCCAAACATGAACAGTTGTAATAGAAGCCAAAATAGGGTCGAAAGAGGGGAACCAAGGTTTCATAGAGAGACTTACACATCCCTAAAACCATGGACCAACATCCAGAATTCATGCCCGAGCAGAGGATTTATTAAACACAATGATGAAAAAACCTCTGGCTAACAGATAAATGTTCAACTCAACGGAAATGAGGGGCTTCCAATGCTCATTAACCCAAGAGTGGAGATCAATGCTCCTTGGCCAAAGCCCGTCGAACCTGCAAATTAATCCACCTTCATAGAAAAGCTCAACTTCATTGAGAGCTTCTTCTCCCATAGAAACTTCCATTATAGGAGTCTCACTAACAGGAATCCATATGTAGGAGGGAGCTTGCCATCTGCTGCTTTAACAACATCATGGAAAGACTTGGTTGGGAACGAAGAAGAAATGGTTCTGAGTCAGATACCGAGAAACAAAGATAACACCAAACTCAAGGGAAAAGGCTCGCTAGGGCCGAAACCTAGCCACCAATGCACCCGAGCTTCGCAGCGCTCACAATCCCATTTGTTCTTGCTAATTGAGACTTATTAATATTATTCACTTATTAAAAGTAATGTTACAATTAATCAAATCCAAAACAAAGGATTTTGTAATATAATTAAATAGAACTAATGGAAGAAGTAACAAAGGTTAAAGGAAAAGTTTTAGAGTAAATATGGAAGAAAAATTGAGAATTAAAAAAAAAAACAAAAAAACAAAAAAAAAGTAGTACACCAAAATGAACTTGTAGAGTGAGTACAACCAACAACATCACTATTTGTTGAACTACTTTTTTGAAAATGTAGATTAAGGTCTACAAGGATGAATAATGCTTAGACTTAAAATGCTATTCTAAAATGAATAACGCTTAGGCTTAAGATGTTATTCTAAAATGAATTAAATGAAAATAGATTTGCATTTGCAAAAATAAGACTTAAGATCCCATTCTAGAATAAAAAAATTACATTTCACTAGATGACTAGTTTTAAAAGTTTTCAATCAGATTTTCAAAAACTCTACACTATTTTTTAAGCTTATAAAAATTAAATTAATTAAATTAAAATAATTAATTATTAATTATTATATAATATATATTTATATATATATATATATATTATATATAATATAATTTAACCAACCTTATAACGAATTTTTATAAAATAAAAAATACTAGAAACACAATAACATTGTCCATGTACATGTAAATAAAGAATACCAACTTGAAAACAAAAACTCTTTTGAAGATCATGTTTAGTGATTTTTATAGTCAACAAAAAATAATTAAATATATACATTCATTCACACAACTTGAACATTAATTATTTCTATAGTCCACAAAAATAATCATGGTGTGTAACACAAAGTAAAACCGAATGAAGATGGCCATGAGTACTTGAAATGATGTTCATGTGTTGCGCATTTTTGAGTGGAAAAGTCTTATGGGATGGGGAGCCTCAAGAATATCATCATGTCTTGAAACTCTTGAATAATTTTAATGGAAAAATTTTCATCTTTCAATGTCAAGGTGAGAATTTTATTTTCTCTCCACATTCTTGAAACTCTTGTACACTTGTAATGGAGAAGGTTTCAACTTTCTAAGTTAGGTGAATGAATTAATTTATTTTTTAAATTTGATGGAAAATATTATATTGTATTTAAATTTTAAATGTATAGGGTAAAGTAAGTATGTGTTTATAAATTTTAGTGATTAAATTATACTTATAGGTAGATTTTGTTCTACGAAATCTAGTTTTATTTTGAAATTGAATTATTTATTATTATTTAAAATATATATATACGAATTAGTTTAATTGGGACAATTTAAGTGGTGATCTTGTATTATGAAGTGGTTATGTGAATCTAGTGAGATTTCGAGATTCAAATCCCCTTACGAGTACTGATCCAAAAAAAATCAAATCAAAAAAATATTTTATATTAAACTTTTACATAGTTTTTTCATTTCATTGTCAAACCAGCGGTGAAGACAACCATCTCTCACTGTTAACCGCAAAAGCAGACTGACTCATCATCGTTATTCAAGGAAAGTCATGCCACTTAGAATAACCTGCTGGTGGTCCGTAAGGGAGTAGACTTTTAAAACTGCCAAATGCCTCTGGGTCTTGGGTCGTTAACCTATTTCTTTATGTCCGAGAAAGACAAGCTTTTAACCAAACAAAAACAATTTTAAAACATATTCCAAACCCAAACTTTCACACAATTATTTACATAAACATTTATAATTAATAAATTTTATTTTAAACCATTAAAAAAAATCTAAATAATATATATTAATAATTAAAAAATACTAAAGTCAAATACAAAAAAATTACGAAATCCTTGCAACATGCCAAGTACTTGCTTCACTTTTTGTGAGAGCATATGCACTTTCATTACATGCTTTGTACACGAGTAAATGAAATTGAATCAAAAATAAATTTAGAATTATTGATTTATTCAAAATTTTAACCTTAAAAGTAAATTTTCTAACGTACAACCTCATCTTATTTAAGTAATGATGTTCTCTATAGTTCAACCTCAATCTCATCAAGTAATAAATATCATAGAGTCTACAAAAACTTGAAGCTTTGAAAGTAATGATATTCTCTATAATGCAATCTCATCTTAATTAAGTAATGATGTTCTCTATAGTTCAACCTCAATCTCATCAAGTAATAAATATCATAGAGTCTCCAAAAACTTAGCTTTGAAAGTAATGATATTTTCCATAATGTAACCTCATCTTATTGAAGTAATAAATATCAGAGTCCCCAAAAACTTGAAGTTTTGAAATTCTTTTAATAGGAAAAGTCTCTCATTCAAGTAATAAATATCATAAAGTCGCCCAAAAACTTGAAGTTTGAAATTCTTTTAGTAGGAAAAGTCTCATTCAAGTAATAAATATAATAGAGTCCCAAAAAAAAACTTGAAGCTTTGAAATTCTTTGAGTAGGAAAAGTAGAATTTTCAAGGCTAGCAATTGAAATTGAAGAACTAGAAGTTGTTTGAAAAAAATAACCTAACTATCCCACATACATGTGTTTCTCTAATTTGAACTAGGAAATTAAGCCAGGTCCTTCCTATCTAATATATTTATGTGGTTTGACTTTATGATAAGGTTTAAAGTTTTGAGGGTTGACTTACTTGGAATAGCACACTAAATTGCCAACACGTTGTTTCCTTTAAAAAAATGCTTTCATGGACCAAGCTCACCAAATTCCCCGCGCTACATTTATAGAAAGAGTCTTAATTTTTTTAACTCTAATTTAGATAGCTGGGGTTAGATATAATAAAAAATTATCTCTCCTTGCCAATCATTTTTCAAGATGGTGATCAGCTCCAATTCCTTCTAAACGTGTAATATCTTTGATTTTGTAGTGTAATAATACATAACGATTATATAGGTTGGTGGCCAGAAAATATGATATTAAAAATAATAAAATGCATCACTGCATAAAAAACTAAAGGACAAAAAGAGTATGGTTATAGCTCTATGAGAGAGGAATAAAAAAGGCTAAGGGTATTTAAAAAGTTGCCAAAGTCAAAATAATAATAATTTATTTTTAACAAAGTGAACTATCATATGTGAATTGTAAATTTAAAATGAGAATTTTAGCAAAAAAATCCAACAAAAAATATGAAAAACAATTCGAAAATGAAAAGTGTTGATGGTGGAATAACGTTTTTTAAATAGAAAAATAGAAGAGAGAGAAAAGTGATTACACACAACACAATCTCACTTAATTATTTATTGATCATCACAGGTACAAATATATAATACACAAATCACTGACTTCGACACAACCAGATCATCATTACAACTCACATATTGGAAACAATAACTTTTAGACTAACTCTTCGTAACTCCTAATGACAACTACACATGACATGGAAGCATTACTTCCAACACCTTCCCTCAATGCTTACATGGATAACAAGAAAAACACATATTACAACAATCAATAAATCTTTGTCAGACTGGTCTTCATAAACACCCACATCCACTCTGGAATCTCGCAAACTTCGCTCTTTCACCACAACATCTTCGAGCTATCACTTGACCTCCATTTAAAATGTAACAGCCTCTGACCATTGTTGATAAAATTTGCGGGATCAACAATATTGACAACTCAGCTCGCCGAGGCTTTTGCGATAAGAGTCATCAAGTAAATAACCATCATATGGACCAACCACCATCTATAAGATATTTCACTTTCGGCTATCCTCTAGTTGATAGGATGGAGGTCTGGATATTAGATGTGTTCAAAAGTTGATCAAACAACTTGACCTTACAAGACTTAGTGTTTCAGACACTGAGGCTTCCAGTTTAAGAACCACCAACCATATTTATAACCAATAAAGACACACAAGAATTGATGTTTTGGACACGGGGGCTTCCAGTTTAAGAACCACCAACTCTTTTTTTTTTTTAAACACACAACACTAAAACAATCTCTCACAATTTTTATTTTTTTTAACAAATAAACCACAAGATTACCCTTACATAGATGGTCACACTAAGACACTAGTAGCGTGCTCATAACCCTTTACATACACAGCGACACACTGTTAAACAATGTTGTTAGATCCAACCATTAAAAATAAAGTATTTTATACCCTTGACATAACGTGAATCCAACCGGATGCAGCTCAAATTCAGGATCAAATGCCCTGCTCATCACCGTCGTGGTATTCTAAACAAAGCTTCCTGGGCATTAACGAATGTATGCAATGAATTCGCCATGCAGAGCCCTCTTAAGGAGAATGACTGTTGCACCATCTATAAATTAAATCAATGCCAAAAAATATATGAAACTCGTGGTGTTGAGGTTCACAGCTTCCTCTCTAACGTCCGAATTTTTTATTTTTTTTTTCACACGGGGTAGGTCCCCACTGAAGAATCATATTACAATCGTATTGTACAATATACATTCACATCACAGCCACATTATCAGCCGTCAAATCAACGGAATAAGCCAACATCCGCCAGAAACACGCCAGCAACTGCTGCACCGCAGGAATCGAACGTGGTCGGGGTGCGTGAAAACGACTTCCCCGACCACTAAGCCATGCAGGCAGTGTATAATCCCTGGAACCTAAAGTTGCAATCTTCCATCGCTCAGACCTTGATGGGGATTGATGACAAACGGAAAGGGAAAATCAGGAACAAAATGAAGAATAATGATCAATTGAGTCATGGCTAACAATGGCACCCAGGGCAGTCAGATCAGTTCTTAATTAATGGGTGAATACAGAGCCTTTGGCTCTCTCACATGAATCGGCAATCATCTCTACGTAGATCTTCTTCCAACAACAAAAACGACAATGTCGCGCCCCTCTTCCTTCAAATTGATTGATCCAGATGCAGTTAGAAATCAGCCTTTTTCCTCCAGAAAATCGACTGGATGATTGGAGCAGCTAAATCACAATGGCGATTCCTCCCTTGATAGTGTGTAGGCAACTTCACTCCTTATAGTTGAGCTACAACTCTCTTTAATTGCAGAAAGGGGGTTCTAATCAAACAAGGGTTTGAACACAACAAACACTAAAATCACTCACACAATAAATAATCTCCTACCTTCATTTGTTTACGGTGGATCAATAATGCTCAAGCATCTCTCACATCTTCCTAGCTCTTTAGTTAAGGATTTAAGCCAGTACCAGCTCTGATAACAAAATAGAAAAGTAGAAGAAAGAGCAGAGCGATTACACACAACACAATCTCACTTAATTCTTTTATTGATCATCATAGGTACAAATATATAACACACAAATTACTGATTTCGACACAACCAGATCATCATTACAACTCACACATTGGAAACAATAACTTTTAGACTAATCCTCGTAACCCCTAATGACAACTACACATGACATGGAAGCCTTACTTCCAACAGCCAAAGTCAAAATAATAATAATCTATTTTTAAAGAAAGTACCATAACAATGCAAACTATCAAACGTGCACTGTAAACTCAAAATGAGAACCCTAGCAAAAAACCAAAAAAAAACATGAAAAAACAACCCCAAAATGAAAAGTGATGATGGTGGAACAACGTTTTTTGGTAAATTTTCAACATTTTTTAAAAATCACAATAAAAACCAAAAAAAAAATTGTGCAAAAAAGACTGTGAAAATGAAAAGTATTGATGCTAGAATAACGTTTCTTTTTCGAGGTAATTTTTCAATATTTTTTAGCAATGGCGTTAAGGATAAATATCAAGACTCCAAAAAACCTTAAATTCAAACGATTTTTGAACATGACATTAAAGATAAAAAAATCACGTTTTTGAAAAGCCTTAAAATTCCAACAATTTCCAACCATGTCGTTAAAGATAAAATACTTATAATTGTTTTCAACTATAGCATTAAAGATAAAAATATCATGACTATAAAAAACTTAAATTTTCAACATATTTCAACCATGACATTATGGAAAAATTTTACGACTAAGTTTTTTAAAAGAATGAACACCTAAACGAAAGAGTCATTATGTCAATAATAATTTATTTTTCAAATGCTAGAAGTATAACAATTTTGAAATCTTAGCCTAAGAAAATTTGACACAATGCAACAAAAATTTAAAAATCAACCATCAAATTGATATGTTGCGTAGGCGAACTCGACCCATTGTAATGAAAACTTAAAGACCAACCATGAAATTGACACAAAGTGTGGGCATAATCGATCCATTATAACGAAAACCTTAAAATCAACTATCAAATTGACATATAATGAGATCAAGTCATTAGTCAAGGATCAACATGGAACTTGTAGAAAAAAAAAAAAATAATAATGAATAGATTAAATAATAAATAAATAAATTAAAAAATGGAAATACAAAGAAACAAAACTTAAAACATTGAAAAAAAAAAACACAAAAAAAACTAAAAAATAATAAGAAGTAAATAAACAAGTGTAATATGCAGCGTTACTGCTTAGTACATTTTTCTAATGCAAACAATAATCAATAACAAGTATTGAATGCATGGACAAATTCATAAATATAATAATGAAACACATTTCAATATGACGAATGAAAATAACAAAAGTAATTAATGGACTAGATAATCTAGGAGCAAAATAGAGATAGGTGCATACATAATTTTAGATGAAACGTTAGAACCGATAAACTTGGAGCAAAATAGAGATAGGTGCATATATAATTTTGGATGAAACATTAGCCCCAACATTATCATTTGTTAAAAAAGTTAAGAGTTTATTGAAATGTATTTGTGCACATTTTATTCCATCTTTAGCTCATGGGACCAAATGAGGAGAAATTACAATGTCTAATATATATAAATATATGTATGTGTGTGTGTGTGTGTAATATTTTTTTTAAATCTAATTATTGTAACAAATTATTTATTTAACTTTAAATTTATACTCATCCTAATTCAACTACAAATAAATATCTATGGTAGATTTTTTATGTCGAAAAAATCAAATTGATATGATATATCCTTTGTAGTGTTAATCATGTGACAAACATCTATGTAATAAAATAACAATTATAAAATTACAATGTTTTAAGTATATAAAATAATAAAAAAATTAGTTACACAAACACTTAAGTGTGAGCGCAAAATTTTCCTATTATTTTTCTTATTTTATATTTTTAAATTATGATTAAAATTGTGAAGACAAAAGAGAAAAAAGTATTTATTGTAGTGTTGGTTCAAATTTTCTTTTTTTATATTGCATCATGATTTGAATGGTGAAAATATATAATATATGTGAGATTTATTAAGGAAAATGATTGAACCAAGTCATTCAAAAATCAAAAAGGGAAAAATTAGTGTAATATGCAGCATTGTTGCTTTTGTTTTTTAAATCACTTAGTTTCCATAATTAGTAAAAGCTCATAACTCTTTCTTTTGCAAAATAAACTATTAATTATGGAAAAAATCATAAATTTGGAAGAAAAAAATTGATAATTAATTTATGAAGACACTTAGGCTATTAGAGGTTTTTTTTAATTTTATTTTTTCAACAATTTTTATTTTGAAACTTGATTTTAAACCAAAAAATTAGTCATCCACCAATAAAAAATTAGAAATTCAAATTTTAAAAATTCAAAAAATAATTTTCAAATTTAAAAAAATTAAGTTTAAGATTATTATTATTATTCAATTTTAAGATCACGGCCAAGTTAGACACCAAATTGGTGCATGAGACCCCCTTGTTTGTGTTGAAGAATTTAGGGCAATCAGAGTTAATGAGATTCTCTGAGTCATGATAACTATTTGTGAAGTGCTTTTCAATTTTCTTCTTATTCCAGTGTTCACTTAGTATTATTAGAATGTGTCTTCTTCAGTTCATCAAATAGCTACCAAAACAAAGAGACAAGAACACAAGAAGTTGGAATTCTTCCAAGGCCAAAACCTCTCCCTCTTTGAGAGGAAAACCCACACAAAAATTCTTCTTATAGAGATTCCAATTGACGAATACCAAGACTATGACCCTTGACCTACTATGCTACTCCAAGACCAAGACACCAATCCTCTTCTTTGTTACTGTTGAGATTATCATCATCATTGTTGTACCATGACTGCTTCTTCAGCTAGATCACTGTTGCACCACGACTGCACCCTCTTCATCATTGTCTTGACTTTGTCTTCATTAGGAATGAGATCATGACTATGATATGATAGCAACTTGATGTATGTTGAGATAGGGTATGTTACTCATGAGATCTTTTCATTATAATCATGTCAAGACTGTGATTGTCCTTGACTGCATTGAGAACTTCTCTAAGAGTATGATTGTGTTCTTTCCACCGAGATCATCCTTGTCACTGTCATGTCGTGAACATATCACTGTAATACTTATGATGAGAGTGTATACTCCTACAATATCCATCCGAGAACCATAGGTTGTTTCTCCAACCAAAACACTATAATATCATCTCCATCCGAGATTCTTGCAACAATGAATTTGTCTGATATTTCAGAGAGGAATGTGAAGGTGTCACTGTAATTATGTCTGAGATTTCAGAGGTATTGTACTTGACCGAAGTTGCAGAGCTTGTCCGAGATTCTGAGCTTCTATGGTGACCCTAGTTGCGTATATATAGTTGTCACATCTCCATAATTGGCCAACATGTTAGGGTGAACTGATGTGTATTTATTTTTTAGCCGACTTGCCATTAATATTCATTTTGAAGCCGAATTAACTGTGCTCTTCATCTTTTTGAAGGCAGACTTCTTCTAGTGCTTCTCTTGGAGGATTGTGCTTGTCTTAGAGAGTTGTTCAAGACTTGTATACATTTTACATAGGCTCAAGAAGAGCTCCTTATTCATGACTTTGACCATTTGACCTTAAATATAAATCCTACGGCTCTCAATGGGAGCCATCTATAAACAAACCTCTTGCTTATGGAACACATGTAGCAAGGCATAATAAATTCATTTTCTTGTTTTACAAAAATAATAATACAATGTCATGAAGATCGAACTCAGGTACACATTTTCCTCAACACTCCCTCTTAACTAGGGATGTATTCATGATAGTACTTGGTCATTCTCAATCTGAAGAATCTATCATGAGAAGAATCGGATTGGTAACCCATCTGTATAGCATCATAGTAACCAACATTGTATCCACAGCAAGGCCTTAACTAACAGCTCTATCTTGTTGGCATTATGACACAGATTTGGCACTATGACACAAGTGTTGTCTTTGATGTCAACTCACTCAAATGACAGATCACAGTTCAAACTCTCAGAATGAAGAAAGAGAGGTATACGTAGGTTCCTCATTGACCAAGGCGCGTGTACATGTGGGTTCGCAGACCAAAAGGCGCGTATGGCATACACACACACTTTCATGGAAGGAAAGGTGCGTACATGTTGGAAAACTTAGTTTTGGTATGTGGTATTCGGTCCATGGTATTTTGATCCATGGTATTGGTCCAAGGTATCCTGTCCGAAGTGTTGACCCTAGGTATTTAGTCCAAGGTATTGGTTCTAAGTGGTTTTGTTCCATGGTATTGAGTAAGGCCTAAGATTATAAAAGGAGGAGAAGATCATTAGGCAAAGGCACTCATGTATTGAATATCTAATGAAGAGCAAGATCTAGAATACAAGTTATTGGGTTATGGTGCATAGTTGGATCTGAATCAAGGATGAACCTTAGCGCTTGAGGAAGGATAAGATCTAATGATGGGTCAAGATCTTAAAGCTTGAAGTGAAGTATCTTTGTGTGTTTTGATCTTTTATTTGAATAACTGGCGCATGTTGTAGACTATAAATATGATGGTCTGGGTATAACTGAAGTCTGGAATTGTTGTAAAGAGTAAATCATCATTTATAGATCTATACATAGGTTCACCTTAGAAAAGGTGTGTATACACATTGGTTCTGCATATCAAAACAACATATACATCTTAAAATTGATTTGCGGATCTATACGCAGGTTCGCCTTGAGAAAAGTGTGTATGCACGTAGGTTCAACACATTGAAGTAGTTTATACCTCATAAAATATGCTTTAGCTACTTTTGGTTTTTGTTACAGTGTTCTGGGTTCTGGTTACTGTTTCTGGTTCTAAAAAGAGATTGATTGATTCAATTGTGGTTGTTGTAAAGGAGATCGATTGATGCAAATATATTTGATGTTTGAATGATGTTATTGATGGATCCAGTCTGAAAATTTATGAAACATGGTCCCTGGAAGAAAAGAGAAGGTCGTAGCCTTCTGTAGGCCGGCACCTACATACTAGTAAACATATCAACTAGTACAAGAGCTAGGGGGATGTATCTCCCTTCCAGGAGAAGCTGGACAATGAAAGAAGGTTGTAACCTTCTATAGGTAGAAACCTGTGTACTGGTATAAGACTACACCAGTACAAAAATTGTAAAAAGAAGTTTCTTATTAAAAAGAAGATAGAGATGATTACAGTAGGTGGTTTTCACCCACATTGGTTTCCACCTATATCTTGTGTTTAAGTGGGTGATTCAATTTCTGTTTACTGCACCTGGTTACTATTAATTGTTTGATGCACGGTAAATTCAACATGATAAATTAACTGAATCATAAGTTTGAATATTACACTACTGTTTTAATACAGTTGCGTTAACACGCAAGTTCCATTACTGAATTAGTGTATATGAATCTGTTTTGAAATGAAATATTATTGACTTGCTAAACTAATCACACCCCCCCCCCTCTCAGTATTATTTCCAACAATTGGTATCAAAGCAGGTCCTTCAGAAGAAGCTTGATCGCTTGAAGGAAGATCTATCATCATGAGTAACTACGAAAGAGAGGGATCCATTAGACCACCAATCTTTGATTGGAGAAAATTCGTTTATTGGAAGGTAAGGACTACAACATATCTTCAATCTCACGGAAATCGTGGAAGGGGGATATACATTTCCATCAGCAATTCCTACAGATATGACAAGTAAGAAGCAATATGAAACCAATGCCAAGGCTATCAATACATTATTAGGGAGTCTGTCACAATCAGAATTTGTCAAAGTTATGCATATCAAAACCGCCAAAGAAATATGGGACAAGATCGTTCTAAGCTATGAAGGAGACAATTAGGTAAAACGTGCAAAACTGCAATCTCTCAGAATTCAATATGAAACTCTCAAAATGCACAATGATGAAAGTATCGCTAGTTACTTCTTACGTATAGTTGAGATTGTTAATTGCATGAAGAACTTGGATGAAGAGATAAAAGAAGTTACTTTAGTTGAAAAGGTTTTAAGATCCTTGTCTACTAAGTTTGAATCGAAAGTATCTGCCATGGAAGAAAAGCAGGATCTTCAAACTATTACTATGACACAGCTACACAAAATCTTAACTACTTTCAAAATGAGAAAAGGAGGTCCATCAGATATGAGATAAGTCGCATTCAAAGCTTCAAGAAGAGAAGAATTCCATGAATCGGGACATATTTCAGAAGGAGAAGAAGAAACAAACTTTGTCAAGAACCTTCAATGGGGTTTCGAGAGATTCATAGGTAAACTACCTTTCAAATGTTGTGCTTGTGGAAGAGTCGGTCATTATGCTGCTAAATTTCATCATAAAGATATGCTTGATAAAGGTAAGGAATTAGCAAAATGCAATAGAAAACAAAGTGTAAGTAAGAAGAGCTACTATACTCATGAAGATACTGATGGTTTATCAAATAGTGATGAAGATGAAAATAGTAATGACTATAGAATTCTAATGGCTTTTGAAGATGATGATTTCTTGGATGCTTTAGATGAAGATGACCTTTATGAAGAAATCTATAAGCTCAAAGTCTGTTTATAAGAAAAGAATATGATTATAGATACTTTGACATTCCAACTTGCTGAAAGAGAAAAACACAATGAAAAACTAGAATGTGAAATTGTGGGTCTAAGAAAGGATATTGAGAAAACAAAAGCTCTCAATCTTAGATTTACTAAAGAATCATAAACCTTAAATGAAATAATCAAAGTGTAGCATTCTCCTCTGATAAAGACAGGTCTTAGATATATTGAAGAAGCATCCCAAGCACAGAAGTCGTCAACCTCCACTAAAAGCTATATTGATACAGTAAAGAGCAGTGAACAGTTTGACAATCGACAACAAAGGCATAAAGCAGATCACCAGGTAAATCAGGTTCACTTTACTTCAAGGATGAACAAAAGCTACAAACCTCAGGTGAATCATACTCAATCTAATTCAAGAATGAATATCAATAGCAACTACAATCACCAGGTCAGTAGATTTGACAATCGTAGGAACTTCTTTAATGGCCAATGTTTTTCATGTCATAACTTTGGACACAAAGCTGCTCAATGTGTTTCTTACAAGACCATCATGACTAGAGAAGCACAAAATTAAAGGAATGTGACGGGGATCATGAAACGGACCTACAATAACTTTTCTCTTCTTGAAAATGAAATAGAATGCCCTATCTGCAACAACTTTGGTCACGAAGAATCTGAATGCAAGAGTAAATTTCGGCAAACATCTCAGAAGGAGAAAACTGCATTAAATCCAAAAATATGGAGAAAAAGAGAACCACAAACAGAAATATGTGGTATAGCCCTGTATGTAGAAGGACAAGAAAATCAGTGGTACATCGACAGTGGATGCTCGAAACACATGATAGGGGATAAAGAAAAACTTCAATCATATAATGCCTTAGAAAAGGAAAAGAATGTCTCATTTGGAAATGACACTCCTGTTTTCATAAAAGGTAAAGGCTCTGTTCTTTTAAAAGAAAAAGTTAAAGCTGGGAATGTTATGTATGTTGATGGTCTAAAGCATAACCTATTGAGTGTCAGTCAAATGTGTGATCAAGGAAATGAAGTAGTATTTTGATCAAATAGATGTGTTGTTCGTGAGCTTGATACAGGAGAAACAATGATCAAAGATATAAGAACTCCAAACAACTTATATATACTCAAGGGAGGACAACAATAGTGCTATCTAAGCAAAAAATGATGAACACTGGCTATGGCACAGAAAATTGGGGCATCTAAGCTTCTCTCAAATAAGAAAAGCAAACAAATTCCAGATTGTTCGTGATCTTCTTGATATCAGCATTCCAGAAAATACAATATGCAAATCATGTCAATTTGGTAAGCAAACCGGCTTGCAATTCCCTGAAAAGGAAGGATCAGCTAGTAAGCCTCTTGAACTTGTTCATACTGATTTATGTGGTCCATCAACAAAAAAGTCACCTCGTGGAGAGGAATACTTTATATTGTTCATTGATGATTTTTCCAGAATGTGTTGGATAGAGCTTCTAAAGCATAAAGATGAAGCATTTGAAAATTCAAAGCCTTCAAAGCCCTGGTTGAAAATGAATCAGATTGAAAAATCAAATGTCTCAAATCTGATCAAGGAGGGGAATTTACCTCAGATGAATTTTTTGACTTTTGTGAAGAACATGGAATAAAAAGGCAATTCTCCACTGCAAGGACTCCTCAGCAAAATGGAGTGGCAGAAAGGATGAACAGATTGTTCAACAAATGGCTCGTGCTATGGTAGATGAGTCTGGAACTCCTGCAACCTTCTGGGGTGAAGCTGCATTCGTTGTCGTCACTATTCTCAACAAAGAAAATGTTCGGGTAAACAACACTCAAACTCCACATGAACTTTGGTATGGTAAGACTCCTACCATAAAATACTTCAAAGTTTTTGGAAGCAAATGTTACATCAAAAGGATTGATGAAAAACTTGGCAAGTTTGAATCCAGAGCAAATGAAGGCATTCTCCTTGGTTACTCTTTTCGAGGTAAAGGATATAAGTGTTATAATAAAAGACTTGGGAAAATTATTGAAAGTATTGATGTTGTGGTTGATGAAGCATGCAAAAATCCAAAGCAGGTAAAAACTGAAGATTGTGGAGAAGATGAGGATTATCCTTCCACGTCAAATCAGACTAATTTTGAATAAGAAACCAATGAAGCACCAGAATAACAGATAACGACAGAATAAAAGACTCCATCCAGGTATGTTCAAAAAAATCATCTAGAGACTCAAATTTTTGGATAAAAAGAGGTAGGTGTGCATACAAGAAGAACTATTACAGAAGCTTCAAGCTATCTAGCATTACTTTCCTCCATCGAACCTTAAAATGTAAATGAAGCATGCAAAGATGAATGTTGGGTCAAGGCCGTGAATGAAGAGCTTGAGCAAATTGAAAAGAATAATACTTAGGAATTAGTTCCTAGATCTCATGATAAGAATATCATAGGAACCAAATGGATAAGGTGAATGAAAATGGAGAATTTATTAGAAACAAGGCCAGACTTGTTTGTAAAGGGTATGCTCAACAAGAAGGTATAGATTTTGAAGAAACTTTTGCACCTGTTGCAAGACTTGAAGCCATAAGAATGTTCCTTGCTTTTTCTAGTTTTCAGAAATTCAAAGTATACCAAATGGATGTAAAATATGCTTTTCTTAATGGGGACTTAGAAGAAGAAGTATATATCGAGCAACCAGACGGATTCATTCTTGGAAATGATCCAAAACTTGTATGTAGACTCAGAAAGGCTCTCTATGGTCTAAAACAAGCTCCAAGGGTTTGGTATTACCGTCTTGACAAATATCTCCATCAACGAGGTTTTTCAAAAGGATCAACCGATAGCAATCTATATACAAATATTGACAATAATAAATTGCTAATACTTGTTTTGTATGTTGATGATATCATTTTTGGTAGCAATGAAGAAGCCATGAGTCAAAACTTTGCTCTGGTAATGCAGCAAGAATTTGAAATGTCCTTGCTTGGTGAGCTCACATATTTTCTTGGTCTACAAGTTCAACAAAAGAAAGATGGTATTTCTCTGTCACAAACCAAGTATCTCAAGCAAATCTTGAAAAAATATGGCATGGAAGATTCTAAACTAGTATGTACCCCTATGGTAACAGGATACAATCTCAGCTCAAATGATGAATCAGCAGCAGTACATCAACCAACCTACAGATCCATGATTGGCAGTCTGCTTTATCTAACAGGTACCCAACCAGACATCACGCTTGTAGTGGGGATAGTTGGAAGATTCCAAGCCAATCCAAAGGAATCACACCTTCAGGCAGTCAAAAGGATTTTCAAATATCTTCAAGGAACACAAAATTTTGGTCTATGGTATCCTAGAGATACAGATCTTACACTTCATGCATATAGAGATGCAGATTGGGCAGGAAGCTTTGATGACAGAAAAAGCACTAGTGGTGGTGCATTCTATATGGGTTCCAGATCAGTGTCTTGGTTCAGTAAGAAACAAAGTTGAATTGCATTATCTACAGTTGAAGTAGAATATGTGGTTGTTGCATCTTGCTGCATACAACTCCTTTGGATGATGCAAACATTGCAAGACATTCAAATCACATGTACTCCACCCATCTCCATTCTATGTGATAATACAAGTGCAATCAGTATTTCAAAGAATCCAATCATGCATTCCAAGACCAAGCACATACCCATCAAATATCATTTTCTACGTGAACATATGCTTGAAAAAAGGTCAAATTGGAGTATGTTCCCTCCAAAGAACAAGTTGCTGATATATTCACCAAACCACTGCCTAGAGAGACATTGGAATATCTCAGACAGAAGCTGGGAGTAGTTGATGCATCATCTTACGGTTAAAACATATATGTTTCAAAGAAAAGTGGTTATACGTGACTTCCATGAAGCGTATCTGTGTACATACGCCAGTTTCTGTGGATACAGTCACGTATATATTGGTTTGAAGAAAAACAGTGGGCCAGACTCAAGATGAAATGAGTCTGATATGGGGCTGATAGTGATCATCTGGCACAGGGAGAGCATATACTTCTAATAATGCATTGTTGGCATTATCTTAGAAGATCTTGGTACAAATTCACAATTGTTTTTTATGCAGGTGGAACATGTTCAGGGGGAGATCATGGTTGCTAGTTTGGATGGTGATTGATAGATGTTTTTTATGATAGTTACTGATAACTATCATGGGCTTGTTTTAGATATTTGGTCTTTATGTCATGTATGTCTTTTAATTTCAAGGTCATGAAATGACCTATTTTGGTTCCCCACTATGCATGGGATGGATGATGTAATGTTCTTGTTTTGACATGTATAAACATTTGGTATATCCCCACTTGGTTGGGAGATGGATGTATGTATGAGTCATTGGTGATAGGAAGGTCATTTATGATGTATAGAGTCATGTTCTTCTTTTAGAACATCTATTTGTAGATATTGCTTATTTTCAGGGGGGGCATGGACTCGAGCATGGAGCTCAATCAGCACTCTTCAGCATATCAGAACATTCAACATGTCCTCAAGGGGAGCATAACCCTTTGCCCTTGATGACAAAGGGGGAGAGTGACTTGGGATTGCCATCAAGTCCAAAGGGGGAGATTGTTGGCATTATGACACAGATTTGGCACTATGACACAGGTGTTGTCATTGATGGCAACTCACTCAAATGACAGAGCACAGTTCAGACTCTCAGAATGAAGAAAGAGAGGTATACACAGGTTCCTCATTAACCAAGGCGTGTGTACACGCGGGTTCGCAGACCAAAAGGTGCGTATGGCGTACACATGCACTTCCACGGAAGGAAAGGTGCATACATGTTGGAAAACTTAGTTTTGGTCCATGGTATTTGGTCTATGGTATTTTGATCCATGGTATTGGTCCAAGGTATCCTATCTGAAGTGTTGACCCCAGGTATTTGGTCCAAGGTATTGGTTCTAAGTGGTTTTGGTCCATGGTATTGAGTAATGCCTAAGACTATAAAAGGGGGAGAAGATCATTAGGCAAAGGCGCTCATGTATTGAATATCTAATGAAGAGAAAGATCTAGAATACAGGTTATTGGGTTATGGTGCATAGCTGGATTTGAATCAAGGATGAACCTTAGCACTTGAGGAAGGATAAGATCTAATGATGGGTCAAGATTTGAAAGCTTGAAGTGAAGTATCTTTGTGTGTTTTGATCTTTTTTCTGAATAACTGGCGCATGTTGTAGACTATAAATATGATGATCTAGGTATAACTGAAGTCTGGAATTGTTGTAAATATTAAATCATCATTTATAGATCGGTACGCAGGTTCACCTTAGAAAAGGCGTGTCTACACGCTGGTTCTACATATGAAAACAATGTATACATCTTAAAATTGATTTGCAAATCTATATGCAGGTTCGCCTTGAGAAAAGTGTATATGCATGCAGGTTCAACACATTGAAGTAGCGTATACCTCATAAAATATGCTTTAGCTACTTCTGGTTGCTATTACAGTGTTTTGGGTTCTGGTTACTGTTTGTGGTTCTGAAAAGTGATTGATTGATTCAGTTGTGGTTGGTGCAAAGGACATTGATTGATGCATATGTATTTGATGTTTGAATGATGTTATTGATGGATCCAGTTTGAAAATTTATGAAACGTGGTCCCTGGAAGAAAAGAGAAGGTTGCAGCCTTCTGTAGGCCGACACCTACGTACTAGTAAACATATCAGCTAGTACAAGAGCTAGGGGGTTGTAGCTCCCTTCTAGGAGAAGCTGGAGAATGAGAGAAGGTTGTAGCCTTCTGCATGTAGAAGCCTGTGTACCGGTATAAGACTGCACTAGTACAAAAATTGTAAAAAGAAGTTTCTTATTAAAAAAATATAGAGATGATTGCAGCAGGTGGTGTTCACCCACATTGGGTTTCCACCTTATATCTTGTGTTCATGTGTGTGTGATTGTCCGTTCTATTTTACTGCACCTGGTTACTGTTTATATGGTTCTGATGCACTGAGTAAAGTTTAACATATGATAAATTAATTGAATCATAAGTTTGCAGAATATACGCTAGTTGCATTAAATATAGTTGCATATACACACAAATTCCATTAACTGAAGTAGCACATATGAATCTGATTATGGAAATGAAATATTATTAACTGGATAATACTAATTCACCCCACCTCTCAATATTATTTCCAACATATCTCTCATCAGATCAAAGCACATTGTTTGCGAGACCAATGACTATAGACACATTAATCATTGTCTCTCAAGGTATACCAGCCCAAGTGTTCACTCAGTATGACCTTCTAGGATTATTCTTATCTTGGGTTCCTAACCCTCAAAGAATATTGGTCCACGAATCTTGTTACTTTCTAGGAACTACAAACTTCTGGTAATTTATTGTAATAATCGAATAACTTAACATTAAATTTAGTATTATAGTAGGTACGGAGAATATTAATAATATATATATTTATTAATAATTTGAAATTTTTAAATAGGCGTATTTAATATCTAACCTCTTTTCGGGTTTACTTTACCCAGTTTACTTGACTCCGTAAATATAATAATAATTATTATAATATGGTTTGACTGGGGTCCACAAGTTGAAAAGTAGCCGTTAGTCTTTCTAGCCGTTGGAGTCTCTGCTTACACTATTTAACTCGCTGATCTGGATCTGTATCTTCAACTTGTCCTGACGATGAACCACACTAGTTGGTTCGAAACGCGTCGACAAATGATCAATTATGTGATTTCGCCAAAAATATTTCTAAACAATATTGGTCCTCTTTCCTACTCTTGTCTTGGATGCCCTACACATCCTCAAAGAGCATCAAATGCCAGATGATTACCCAATCCTCCATTATTTCATCCAAAGTGAAGACAAGAATGTTGCGTCTATCTCTCCCTCTCAACTAGGGAGGATATCATGTGTTTACATTTCTTCTTCATGGTCTTCACCTAAAGTTATGATTGTTAGTCTGGATCTAGTGCATGACACGTGAAATAAAAAAACACAAATGTAACTCCTTTTTAATCAAGGATGATCTAATCCAAGATCCCTCTTAATCAAGGACATGTTAGAGATCCCTCTTAGCTATGGACTTTTCTATATATCAGTAACTTATTCTTCATGGGTCCTTCAGCTGCTTGATCAACTTCTCTCCTTTATGTCATGAAAATTAGTTGAGCTTCTTCCTTGTAGACCAACAACCATTGATCAATTTCCTTCTTAATTCGTCATGTCATTCCTTTCTTCATGGAAAGTGTTTTTCTTCATATCCGGAACCTTCATCATATGACTACTTCTTTCTCATCATGCTTCTTCCATTTATCACATGAATTCTATATGTACTTGTAAGTAGCCATGCATGAACTTATCCAAATATTATTCAAGAAATCAAAATATATCATCAAATCATACCTTACTAGGTGGCACTTCATCATGACATCTTTCTATAGGTATCAGCCTCTTGCATTTATGTTGACACATCTCCCAATGATATACATTTTCAAGGGTCTTCATCTTTTCCATCAGAGTCTTCATATCTTTCTGGGAGTTTTTCTAGTCAAGTCTTCTTGATCTTTTGGATGTTGATCACCTTCATCAGGGTTGCATATCTCACGATCTCTTCCTTCCTTACGCATTTCATTCCCAAGTGATTTTAATTATAGTTTTTAGTTGTGATCAACCACCTCATACTTCATATGAGGACATATTATGTTGATTTCATCTAGTGTGTCTTATGCCTTCTTGTATCTTTTCAGAGGAGGAGATCCTTTTTCTCTTGATCATGCTTCTCAAGATAGAAGTAATGATCCATGTTACCCGCAACCATATGACATGTCATTATAATATTAAACACAAGCATACATACCTTATTTTACCTTCAGGTCATTAAGGCTTCTTCGAGTAGCTTCCTTGATTGAAAATATCTTCAATCCCTTGATCTGCTTCCTGTCATCATACCATCATCTCATGGATTCCATAAGTTGGAGTTCTTGTTGAAACACTTGCTTCCTCTCTATATTAGTGAACCCTAAGATGAATATTCCATTAAAGAATTTTGAGGATCTTGTATATCCCCAATTAGCATATGTTTCCTTTTGGACTTGATGTATGATGAGCCTTATCCTAGATTACTCTTTCCTTCAATACCCACTGATTTTTTCAAGAGCTATATCCTTCATGTTTTGTTTTTCATAGATTTTTTCCTTCATGATTCCCATGGTGATGTTATGAACTTTTGTTTCTAATGCTTCCATGATGCCACGATGCATCTTATCATCATTGTCATATCTTATAATAGGAGCTTATGATAGGAACCTTTTATGAGGGATACCATCTTACTCATAGCAGAGAATCGTTACTCCCTCTTTTCTCGGCCCTTTTCTTCTTCTTCCTTCATTTATCTGGTGATATGATCCTATAAAATATTTTCATAGTATTAAATCTTAGCTATATTTATTTTGTCTTTCTTGAGGACCAAACTTGCCTTTCCTTTCTGCATATGGTTGAGTTCTTTTAACCTTCAATATTTTTTCCATCAACTTGTCTTTCTCTATCTAGCATAGAGACCACATATTGTTGAATGAGGTAACCTTATTGTTTGCTTCATTGTAACTATTTGCATTCACTGGTCATGGCTTGAGGACATTCATTATGTTCTAGTCTAGAAGATTTTTTTATTTTTTCCCTATTTTTCTCGCCCATCGCATGTTTTTCTTCAACAGTCGCGTTGTCATCATTGCTTTTTTAATTACAGTCATGTTTATTACCCTTGCATCACACTTTTTCCTATAACAGGCACGTTGATCCCATAGGATAAAGAAAAAATAGGGTTTCTTCTTGTTTTCAATGTTTTTGGCCTTTGCCAATGATTTTCGAGTGTGTATACAGTGTATTTGTCTTGGTTTTTATGCTTGTATGACTGCAATTGTCTCTTGACTTTGTTAATGTGTGTTTGAGGCTTGATCGCTTTCTAGGGCTTCTAGGTCACCCTCCACTTATTGTTTGGTTTGCTTTCCTGAGATTGATTTCTTCCATTCAGGATTATTCTTGAAGTCAAGACATCTTTTTCACAATGCTTTTGCTTCATTGATGTGAATTTGTTTTTATTAGTGTCGAGTCATGTTGATGCTTTGAATATTGCTTTGGTCCCACTGTCAAGCATAGATTACAAATTGTTTGCTCTGGTTGGACTGAAAGAGAGTACCTATTTTCATTCTTGTGTTTCGAAAAGAAAAAGTGAAAGATTTCATCATTTAAGTATTTTTGAGACCATTTTTGCATTTGAAACCATAAAGTGAAAGAAATTTTCATTTTCACTAAGTTCATTGCATTTTCCTTTGCTCATTTCATTAGTTTGCATGGTTGGATCAAAGTGAAAGAAAAATCATTAGTGCATCTTAGTGAAAGGAAAGTGATTTTGTTTCTAATAGGATTGTATCTTGGCATTGCATTTGTTAGTGAAATGAAAGATTAGATTTCGTTTTTACATTTTTCATTGGAAGAATTGTGTTTTGATGCATTTTGCTTGTTTGATGCATTATTTGGTTGTCTCTCTTCCTTTGTTAGTTTAGCCTTCATCGAATGAAAAGGTTTGATTTTCATCATTTAGTTGCATTATAGGAACAGGTGACATCGTTGAGCCATCAAATTGAAACTTAATCCAAGATAAACTTAAAATTTACCTTAATTAACGTAAGAAGCATTTGTCACCTAACACAAATATCTAGAGGTCTAGGCTAGAGACATGTTCTTATGTCTTTAAACATAGCAGTTTTCATTAACTGCCTGCAGTGTATACCGGGGGTGAAATCCCGTCCTAATATGGAAGTATATAGAAGGTTCTCTAGTACTTTCAGGTATATAGGAGGCACTTTAGTATGATAAGTATATAGGGAAGCTCTCATCGAACGGATCTGTATTAGACAATGCTAACACAGACTTGTGCTCCCCGTACCATTGCATATATATCAAGAGACCCCATTAGGTTGCTATCCTTTAGCCACAGGTAACTTAGTTAGCCACCTTGTAAACGTGATACACCGAACAGAGCATTCGGGGAGATTGGTCATCGTACGTCAAGTCCTTGGTTTTGGCTAAGGTGTATATAATGGTTCATGGTTACTTGGTAAACCCTCTTGCCTAGTATTACCCATTTTGATTTATTTGCTATTTTGTGTCATAAAATTAACTACAAACAATAACATGTCGAACCCATGCAGGGTCTTATTGGCCCCATATTGAGTAATTCCTTGTAAATTTTATTGTTAATTAGCCCTCAATAAATCATCTCTTCTTCTTCTACTCTTGAGAGAAATTCACCATGGTTGAACCATTGAGTTCACCCCACATTTCCCCTTCGTTGTCTGATATTGAAGGGTCATCACAAGGAGTTCATCTGGAACTTCCACAGTCACTTGAAGCTCACGTCTTTGAACTTGGGATTGTCCCAAGCATCCAACTCCTTGCTTCTTGTCCACCACCTTTAGATTCTTTGTCACCTCAAGAGTCTGGTCTGGAAACCCCTGAGAGTCCACATAGGTTTGTCTTATATCCTTTGAATCTGTTATTTGATCCTTTTATGATATCTCCTCAATGACCTTATAGTCATTACGATCGACCTGATGTTCCTTTGGAGTTATCTCCTCGTACATCTCAAATTCCTCCTCACTAGTTATTTCCGCCCATGGACTTGGAAGGTGAGATTCCACCCTCTCTTTGAGGTCGTTCGGAAGTCTTTGATACTCACACTCCTCATGTTAATGAAGAGAAAGAATATGACTTTCCTCCTGAAGGCTTCCCATTTTTTGGAAGAGTTTCGTCTCAAACACTTCCTGAAACTAGTGGGCCTATGCTTCCACGTGGTTATACAACCTTGGCTCAAATAGTTTCAGGAACTCCCAGTGCTTCCTCTTTGTACCAAAATCCTATTTGGTCATCAAATTCTATACCTACTTCTAGTCTGTTTATTCCTAACTTGACCTCTCAGATACCTGTACAAACTATCGTTATGTCAGTTCCCATTCAATCGACGATTCCATCGCAACCTTGACCGTCATTTCAACCTTCCATTCCGGTACAACTGGTTGTTTTGGTTCATGCATCTGTAAGTTCCTCAGTACCTTTGTTAAGTGGACAAAATGTACCAACGCCTTATTCATAACCTGGGGGGGAAACCCCAAACGTTCCTCTTGTGTCAGGTGAAACCCATGTGAGTGGATCACAACCTCACATGGTTGGAGTCAATCAGCCTTATCCTGGGGGTATTCCTAATCCCATTGGTTCATCCGGGGCAATTAATATCCAGTATCAACAAGCTTACACAACCCAGATACCACTCTAACAGTCTTATGTTCCATACGGTTCACAAGCACTACAAAATCCACCATATATTCCACAAGCAGGTCCTCATGTGCAACCTGGTAAATCTACTATTCCTGGTGCATATGGTCAAACCTCATTTGGAACTTACCAATACCCATAGGGAATCTCTCAAGGAACTCTCCAAAAACCGTTACAGTAGCAAGGGAAACCTTTGCACCAGTAGGGGCAACCTTTGCAGTAATATCAACAGCCTTTGCAACAACAAACGCAGTTTGTTCAACAACCTAATTAATCATTGTATCTGCAAGGCCAACCTCTGTAGCAGCAAGGTCAACCCTTGTAGCAACAAGCTCAAACTATGTACCAACAAGGTCAAGCCTTGCAGACAAAAGGTCAACCCCTGTAGTAGCAAGGCCATTCTCTTCATATCTAGGGTCAACAGGTGCAACAACCTTACAATCCATATGTCGCACATAATGTTTATCCTCCTTATGCTTATCAATGGCCTATGGCAGGTCAGTATCAACCCTACCCTGGACAGAATCCATGTTATGGTCAAGGTATCCCCCTGTGGGGGCAAAATCAAACCCCCTATGGTCAAAATCCTCTACTTTGGGGGAAAACTCCTTACTAACAAGGTTAGAACCTCTAGGTTGGGTCTCCTCAATGGCCTTATATGCCTTTTAATCCACAATTTCCCTTTTTAGCTACATTGGAACTTCTTGATGTCTCAAGGCTTACTAATGATCTGATTCTTCATTCACCTTACTCGCCTCCAATTCCTACTAAAATTCCAGTGATTGCCCCAAGTTCGAAGGAAAACCTAAAGAGGACCCTCAAGCCCATGTGATGACATATCACCTATGGTGTTCTTCCAATTCTTACATTGACGATTCTAATTTTCTCCGCCTCTTTCAGCGAACCTTGACAGGTGTTGCCGCAAAATGATATGTCAAGGTGCCTCAAGGTACCTACAAATACTTTAATTTGTTGGCTATGGCCTTCCTCACCCTCTTCCAGTTGCTAGTTCGATATGAAACTGGTACTCATTTTCTCACCTCTCTAAAGCAAGATACTGCGACCCATATTTTTGATCATATCCATGAATGGATACATCGGCGTCGCCTCATCAAATTTGAAATTCCTGATGAATTTTTAACTAAATGGTTCACAAAATCATTCATAAACAAAATTGCTAAATATATAGAAATGGGTGGATGTGTTACTGAGAACCCAATTATTTCTCGTACCCAATATTTAGACTTAGTGTATTCCCAATCTAGCACGCTATATGAAATGTTGCCTAATGCTCCAAGGCCATCTTTGGATCTGACATCTTAAAAGTCTCCCGATGTAACACCTATTGATGGTATAATTGGATCAGTGTCTCAGACTTCCATTAAAGCTTCTTCAAAGCAAAAATTTGTTTCAAATACTGGTTCTAATCATCCTTAAAAAAATCCTTTGAATCCTGGTAAAACCTCTGAGGTCCATGCCATCCAATCTACCTTGGCAGATAAAGCCTCAAAAGGTAAGAAAAAGGGTAAAGGAAAAGAAAAATATAATACCCTGAAATAGCATACTCCCAAGTCATCTATTGAATGAAAGCCGAAATATCCTTGCCTCATTTTTTAGGAAGACCATTATACCAAGGATTGTCAGCAACACGCTAAAATTATTTGTTTAATAAAAAGGACTCCAATTGTTTTGAAAGAGCCATTTCCATCTCAGCAGATTCAGTTGGTAGACCAATCGCAATGCTCTACCTCGTTTGGTTCTCAAGCTTTCATGATGATGGATTCATTGCCTATATTTGTCGCTACTTGATCAAAATATTATCAAACTCCTCAAAAGAAGATAGTGGAGAAAGAAGCCACTCACGTATCTTCTACTTCTACTCCACCTAGTTCTGGTCCTCTCCATATTGAGAGACTTAATAATGAATCCATTCTCTGACCACCTCCCAAAGGTGCGCTTCAAAAATCATCCTATAATCCGAATGCTAGAGCTGCTCAACATTACAGTATTGTTGAAGATCTAGCTCAATTTCCTTCTGCGATGTCTGCTTTGGAAGTTCTCCAAACATGTCCAACGTAGTGGAAGTCATCATTTTCTGCTATTGGAGGCATTGATCCTGTTGATTCTAGTTAGATTACCTTCCATCTCGAAAACCATGTTCCTCGTCTTCCTCATCAGATTGATTTTCTTATTCAAGTTATTATTAAAGGAAAGACAACCCATCGAAATGTCATTGATGAAGGTGCTTCACCTGCATTACGTTTGTTTCATTTTGGAAACCCATTGACTCTCCACCCCTTAACCAGTACCTAAATACCTTGGAAGCCTTTGATGGCAAAGGCTCCCATCCTTATGGTATTCTCACAAGTTTGCCTATCACTTTGGAAGGGAAGATTGTCGAGATATAAGTGGAAGTTATAGATGCAAATATGAATTACAAACTTCTACATGGGAAAAGCTAGACCCATGCCATGTTTTGTGTAGTTTCCTCTTTGTACTAGGTGCTCTGTTTTCCTCATGAAGGAAAAATCGTCACCGTTGATCAATTGTCTTTTTTTTCTTATGGTGCCTCGAACAGCAACGTCCCATATGTGGGAAATACTGAAATTACATATGTGAGTGTGGGGGGCAAGTCTTTTTAAAGATTTTGCTTTAATGGGAACTTTTCCTCTCCCACAGCATTGTAGAAAATTTGATGATAGGTTAACCCTATAATGTAATATAAATCAAAGAAGAATATTATAATCTACTTCTACTATCAATTTACGAAAGCTTAAAGATCAAGTTGAAAAATATAACTAGAAGAAGAAGAATCAATGGCACAATATACATGAAAATACTTTGGGGAAAGCCTCAACTAAAAACCCCACACTATTGTATTATCATACATGGTGGAAATACATAGGAATTATACAAAGCCTTATCCCTCACAGCTAGCCAACTCTCAATGCAATCCTCATATATGCTTACAGGTAATATTGGCTTCTCTCCAATCTTCCTCTTTTCCCTCCAAGATCCTATTTGCTTGCGTTGTTCCTTGTGGATGATTCTCCTATTACCAAGTGGATGATCTCCTTCCAAAACTGCACAATCCTCAAGGATTTATCCTTGACTACATGCATCAGTTTTGTCCATGAGAAAACACATGCAATTGATAGTACATTGTCCTTAACATTTAACTAAATTGGGTCTTTCTCAAAATAGACATGCACGAGTTTCTGATGAGGGAATCTTCAGTTAACTGGAGTAACACTAGTTGAGTGCATGCATGCATCAACTGATTGTTAACTCTCTATTAGTTCCTCAAACAGTTTGGAACTAATGTAACTAGACTTAACTCAGTAGACTGAGTTAACTAATTACAACTCAAATATAACTCAATATTGTCTCCATAATTTAAGGGATAACTCTTACATGACTTCATAAAGACTTCTAACTTGAATTTATCCAACTAATTAATTTAAAATAAATTAATTAATTATTTCCAAGTAGCTAGTAAGACTAATTTCAATTTTAATTCACAATTTAATTCAAGGACAAATTAAATGAGAATATTCTTGTTGCCATATTTCAACACTCCCTGTCAACAAGAAAGGGATTATCTGCCACCCCGATCCTATCTCTATGGAACTCAAATTTACGCTTTGACAATGCCTTTAGCAAAATGTCAGCATCTTTCTCCTCTGTCGAAGTATACTATAGCAACATGATCCTCCTCGCTACATAGTCTCTGAGATGATGATACCAGATGTTGATGTGCTTGGACCTATCATGAAATACTAGATTCTCAAAGAGTTTGATACAACTCTAATTATCACAATAGATCACAGTTGGATCCATCCTCTGATGAAACAAACCAACTAGGATTTTCCGCATCCAAATGGCCTCACATGTTGCCTGACTTGCAGCCATGTATTCTGCCTCTGCCAAGCTGAGTGCAACCAACCTCTTTTTCCTGTTGTACCAAGAAATTGTCGCTGACCTAAGGTTGAAAATATCTCCTAATGTACTCTTCTAATCTAATGGACTCCCTGCCCAATCTGCATCAGTGAAGCCTTGTAGCTTCACTCCCTCTGTCCATCTATACCATAATCCATACTAAGATGTGCCTCTGAGGTAGCTCAATACATGCTTTTCCGCCTTCCAAAACATCTTGTTAGGCTGAACCATCGCTTGACTCAGCTAGTTCACCGCATAGCACAAATATGGTCGTGTGTTCACTAAGTATATCAGTGAACCCACAAGCTGCCTATACACAGTAGCCTCTACCACTTCTCTTGAAGTAGCAACCTCCATCCTCCAGTTACCTGCTAGAGTAGTCTGCATGGGCTTGCACTTCTCCATGTGGAATCTCCTGAGTATCTCGTTGGCATACTTGCCCTGAGACACAAACAACTCCCCATCCTTCTGCCACACTTCCATGCCAAGGAAGTAATGCATGAGACCCATGTCTTTCATCTCAAATTCTCTTGCAAGGTACTCCTTGCAATACACGATCAACTGCTCATCACCAGTCAATATGAGATCATCAACATAAAGTATGATGACCAGCAGCTTACCTTTCACAATGATGCGGTATAGGTTCACATCCCCTTCACTCTTTGTGAAGCCCAACCCGTTGAAGTAGTTGTCTATCCTGGTGTACCAAGCACGAGGTGCTTGCTTTAGCCTGTACAATGCTCTCTTGAGTCAACACACATGCAACTCATGATCGAAAGTCTCAAAACTTTTTGGTTACTCTATCTACACCTCTTCCTCAATTGGCCACTGAGGAATGCAATCTTCACATCCATCTGATGGATCTTCCAACCCATCTGTGCTGATAGTGCCAACATAGATATGATAGATGAGTACCTTGCTACAGGAGCAAAAGTCTCATCACATTCAATCCCCTCGACCTGTGAAAAGCCACAGGAAACAAATCTTGACTTATGCTTCTCCACACTACCATCAGCATCTTTCTTTACCTTGTAAAGCCAATGGGAACTCACAACTGACTTGTTCTCCGGTCTCAGAACTATGTCCCAAACGCTGTTACGAACTATGGAGTCATACTCCTTCACCATAGCACCAACTCAAATTAGTTTCTGCACTACTTCCTCAAAGGAAGATAGCTCGGTCTCAACACATTCCCCAGCAAGGGCCATGTATCCAGTGTACCTCTCAGGTGACCTCCTCTGTCTGTGCTGACAAGATGTTGCTCCCACCTTCTCTCTCACATCCTCCAACAATCTGTCAGCTTCTCTTGTGTGCTTCCTTCCATCTCTGGAAGACTCTGCTTGAGTGGATGTCTCCACTCTTGGAACCTCTGCATGCGGCTGCTCTACATCAGTGTGAGGCTCCTCCTCATTAGGAACCAACAGTTCCTCCACAACCTGTAGTTGGAGCTCCCTCTCAAGGGAAACTCGCATGGCCTTCTTCTCATCAAACTTGAGATCTCTGTGAACCACTGTCCTCCGATTGGTAGGCAAGTACACATGATAGTTGTGAGGTGTATCAGTGTACCCTACAAATATCCCCAACTCTGTTGTCGGGTCAAGCTTCTTCCATGCATCCTTTATCACATGGAAATATACCGATGAGCCAAAGATCCTGAAGTAACCCACATCTGGTCCCTTACTGGAAAAAAATTCCTTTGGTGCCTTCATCCCAAGTATGCGATGTGGGCTTCTATTCTACAAATAGACCATTGTGTTGCATGCCTCAGCCCACAAGTGAAGTGGTAGGCCTTGGTTGTGCAACATTTCCCATACTGCCCCTACAATAGTTCTATTCTTCCTCTCGGCCATCCCATTCTTCTGTGGGTTATGAGGTGTCATCAACTCTCATTTAATTCCTTCCGCTGCACAAAGGTCCTTAAACTCTTAAGAGACATATTCTCCATCGTTGTTGCTTCTCAAGGCCCTAATCTTCTTCCTTGACTCTTTCTTGACCAAAGCTTTGAACTCACAAAAATTTGTGAAAGTTTGGTCCTTCTTCTGCATGAAATAAATCCAGCATTTATGAGAATAGTCATCAATGAAAATCACATAATACCTTTGCTTCGCTGTGGATGTCGTTGAGAATGGTCCATGCAAATCAGTATGAACTCGCTCTCAGATAGCCTCTACTCGACTATCTCGATCATGAAAGGAAGACTTGGTGTACTTTCCCAAGGTACAACCTTTGCATGTGTCAACTTGCTCAAGTTTAACTTTGGGAAGTCCTGTAGATATATGTTGCATTATCTTTAAATCCCCATGATGCAAATGGCCCAATCGCTTGTGGCACAACTCGCCAATGTCTTGGCTTTGCACCAATTCTTCTTTCATTCTCAATGTTTCATAATCATATACCTCTAGTTTATAGAGATTCTTCACCTGAATCCATATCCTCTTGGTCTGACCCGTGGCTATGTGTCTTAGGAATGCTTTTCCTTTACTGAAGACAACATCATAGCCTTTGTCCTCCAACATTGCAACTGATACCAAGTTATTCTTCAGTCCAGGCACATACGTCACATCTGTCAAGGTGAGAGGAGCTCCATGCTCCCTCTGAAAAGAAACCATTCCCACTCCTAAAACACTATACCTTCCATCGTCACCCATCTCTATATGCATCTTGAGGTCTTTCTCCTCCAAGGCACTGAATAAATTTTTATCACTGGTCATGTGGAATGAGGCTCCACTGTCAAGATACCAGACACAACCCA
>APFE030501996.1:79277-128266 GCA_000404065.3 Pinus taeda
ACTATCCCACGAATCTGGTAGAGAACACAACAAACTGATGCACTTATCTTCATCTGAAATTTTAATATCAACAAATGATAACTGACATACCACAGTATTAAACGCATTCAAATGCTCTGTCACCGAGTCTCCATCTTTCATCCTCAGGTTATACAGCTTTTTCCGTAGGAATAGTTTATTCACCAGAGACTTAGATTGGCACAAAGTCCCTAACTTGTCCCACAGAGCCTTCGTCGTAGCTTCCCCCGATACATTCAGCAGTACTGAATCTGAGACACACAATTGTATTGTGCTCTTTGCCTTCCGATCCAACTTCTTCCATTCTTCATCGGTCACTCCCGTTGGTTTAGTACCCGGATCTACCGCGATCCACTGATCTTTATCCACCAACAGATCCTCCATCTTGAGTTTCCACAACTCAAAACTCTGACCATTGAACTTCTCAATCTCTATCTTTCCGCTACTCGCCATCTTCTTTCACCACCAATATCGATCTCGCAGATCTCCCACTGAACAGGGTCTACCACAAGCCCGAGCGAAACCCCTCAGCAAAAAAGGCGTCCCCTTGAAGCCAAAACAGCTTGATACCAAATGTAGGTTTTAACCCCATACAGAAATTACCTGCATACGAATTCTAAATCACAGAAAAATAAACAATGCGAGAGCATAACACATAAAACACATATGCACAGATATTTTCCCCTGGATCCCAAAACCGGGACTACCAGCTTGATTTTTCATTATGTTCCTTTCAATGTTACAATACATATTTATACATGCTGAAGCATTAAATACCATGGACCGAAAAACCATCGCGTCCAACAAACATGTGTGAAAATCATGCACAAAACCATAGGTGGGTCTGCCCAACCTAACATAGCGTCCAAAACCAAAATTTTTCGGGGCGCTGCCCCGGACCCCATAAAGTGGGGTTACGGGTACCCCTCAAACCCCCTGTTAACTATGTGGAAAGAATATAACACAACCCAACATCCATCTGTTGTAAAATGGCGCCGCACTAAAATGACTAAAACAGTAAAATAAATGAAAATTTTTTTGTTTTAATGTAGGCTCCAAATATCACTGCATATCTCCCACATAGTAGCACCTATGCATAAACTGAAGGAGGTTTTTGTTATTTGGTATGTGATGGACAAAAAAATCTTTCACTTTTGTAAAATCCCTATCCATTACTTCAAAAACTGATTTTGTAGTAAACTTGTCCCTGTGTGCAGCATCTGACCTCGAAACATGCATAACCAAGAATCAATCATTCATTTCGATCATATCTTCTGATCCAGAAATTGGTTACGAGAGTGTGATATGCTGTTGGAAATATTTTTCTGAGCTTCTTCTAATGAACATGCTTAGGATATGATTTTCACTGAAAATCATGTGCAAAACATCTCTGAAAACCAGACATAGTAAGAGCCCATTTTGATCCCTCGTGACAGGCTGCGAAGACTAGAACTAACATTGGCCTTATTGGGGATGGCAGCTCCTTGGAGGTGTCAAGAACACCGTAGATCAAGTGCTTCATCCATTGGGAAATACGGTCACAAACAACTGCAAACCTGAACAACTTATACCAACCCATGAAACATACACATACACCTGTACATAAACAAATACTAAAAACTAAAATGTTGGGTTAGGTAGCTTAATTGTACACAAACCTACCCTACTTTGTAGCAAAATCAATAGATCAAGTGATATTGTAATGCCAGATCAACCAATCAAGTAACTATGACAAGGATGCTGCTTGGAAGTGCTTCAACCAGGACACAACTGGAAAGGCTGATAGCCATACATGCACATAATGAGTCTGGTTGTGTAAAAGGAAATTTGATTTGTCATTCAAACTGATTTTTTTTTCCATATATGCTGCAACAGGATCAAAGAATCCAAACTCTGTTTGCTGCCCCAACTCCTCAATACATGCTTCAAGTTGCAAATTATTAATGCAAACATCCAAGGGCAGCCTTACCTTTCCTTCCTTCTACTGGAAAAGGTCCCTAAAGAATGGGACTTGACAATCCAGATCCTGGGACTGTATTTGGGTCTCCAATTTAGTTAGATCTTCTTCAATTTTTATGGAAAACTCTTGCTAAAAATTGAGCTTAACTTCATGGCTACATCGAAAATACTTCAAATAAGAAGAAAGAGATGAATCAAAGTATTCATCTAGCTCATCATCCGTGCACATATCTTCCCATTCTCTAAAGCCTTGGATAGAGGGAACCTCTATTTTGAATTCTTGCTCTTTCTCCATCCATGTTTCAAGAAAGATATGCCAAAAATCTGTAAAGGACTTAATAGATCTGATAGGAAAACCTTCAATCCATCTTCTACATTTGCCTTGAAACGAATCAAAGAACAAGCTAATGAAGACATCCTCCTTTTTAACTCTAAGAATTTCACAAATGTTTTAAAATTTTATATATGTTCTAGAATCAAAATCAGATCTTCCCCATTGAATTTAGGGCCATTACTCAAAATATATGCATCCTTTGGTAATTGATTAGGAAAACCAAGAAGATTAGAAAAATTGATACATGAATACCTTGAACAAATAAAAGCAACATCTGAGTCCTTCATTTAGCCAGTGGAACCACCATCAATACTTTGAAACTCGGGATTTCGAACAATGGAGTCGCTAGGAGGATGTTTCAGCCTTCATACATGTCTGACTGTTGTTGACCATCAGCAACCAGATCTGCAACTTGAACGATCTTTCCTAGAGAAGATCTGTCACCTCGTCCCCGGCAACGACGCCAAGCTTTTGATCTGGCATGTAGCCCTGCCAGACCAGAGAGAGCTCTCCCTTTGCCAACTAAGCATGGCTAAAATAAATGGATCTTAGGCTAGCTATGCAAAATGAGGATTTGGTTGAAAATTGAGGGTCGAAAAAAGCACAAGAAAGGACACTTGGACTATGGATTTGGGGCAAAGTAAGTGCAATGTTCAACCAGATTAAAGATGTAATGAGAGAAGAAAAGAGGGAAAAGACTGTTGCCCTGCAAGCATCAATCATGGGATGGATCTACAGTGGCAACTTTAGAAGAAAGAGAAACACAGCGTTACTCAACAGAGCATCTAACAGAGGATGGATTCTGAAAAGATAACCACTACATAAAACAACATAATCATTGTGAAAGGAGCATTTTTCATGGATGGATTCCTAACAGTTCCCTTAGATAATGTTGAAACAAGGTAGAAAAACAAAATATGTAAGTGAATTACATGAAAAACATACTAAACATCAACACCATGGTGAATCCCAGGTCCAAAGGGCAGAAAACTACCTTATTTAAATGATATTTAGGAAAATTTTACACAGTGCCAAGCAGCCTCTCTGCTGCCAAAATCAAACCTCTACACTATGAAATTCATAAATATATACATTTAGCTCATTCTTGTACTAAGGGAATTGAGCTCAACCATCTTCTTCAAAATAGAATCAGTTGCATTAAACTTGGACTAAATTTCTGAAAATAGGTGTTAAATATGAACTCGTATCTCCTGAACCATAGTACCTGTTACAAAACTGAAAGAGTTTTTTGTAGATAAGGTCATTTTTAGAAAAACCTCTCTCAAAATCTGGAAATTCGTTTCTAGTTGCTCGGAATCTGTGCCACAAAATCATCTCTAAAACAGAAAAACATTAAAAATTTAAATCTGTAAAAATAAGCTATAAAGATCTAGTCAAATATTCCACTTCACGACACTTGTGAATAAAATGAAAGAATTTTTTTTTATATGGCTCATGGTTAACACAAAACTCCTTGGTTTTCTCAAAATTACTTTCCATTTGTTGTAAAATGGCGCCGCACTAAAATGACTAAAACAATAAAATAAATGAAAAAATTGTTTTGTTTTAATTTAGGCTCCAAATATCACTGCATATCTCCCACATAGTAGCACCTGTGCATAAACTGAAGGAGGTTTTTGTTATTTGGCATGTTATGGACAAAAACCTCTTTCACTTTTGTAAAATTCCTATCCATTACTTCAAAAACTGATTATGTAGTAAACTTGTCCCCATGTGCAGCAACTGACCTCAAAACATGCATAACCAAGAATCAATCATTCATTTCGATCATATCTTCTGATCCAGAAACTAGTTACGGGAGTGTGATATACCGTTGGAAATATTTTTCTAAGCTTCTTCTGATGAGCATGCTTATGATATGATTTTCACTAAAACTCATGTGCAAAACATCTCTAAAAACCAGACATAGTAAGAGCCCTTTTTGATCCCTCGTGACAGGTTGCGAAGACTACAACTAACAAGTTCCAGTCATACAATACATCCATGACCAACCACTAGTTCTGGCAATGGAACATTATAGTCACTATTGCCTGCTCTTCCAAAGAGATATACTAGCTCCGCGCAGTGGAGAATCCAAGGCTCGTTACAATATTGTCAAGATTTCTCTAAGATACTCCTATTGGAAGCTTGGCTAACCAAAAGCCTTTACAATGAGTTATGAGGGACTATTTATAGCAAAGGATGGGGTGACCCTTAGGATTCCCCTTTGTGATAGTTCATCTACCCTCATGACTCTTCATCTACTCTATGACTGTTACATCCAACTATCGACATTTGAACTTACACTTGACAAGACATTACATACAATCTGCACATGTACCCGTGTGAGACAAAATAGGCTTGAGAAAGCCATGCAAGACATCACTATGACTCGGACAACTATAGGAAGACCAGCTCTTCAACATCCTCATGTTGGTCGATAGTAGTGAACTGATGCCAAGCTCCGTATTCTATGATGGTGTCAACATACTCTAAGGTGACATCTTTCTGGAAACGAACTCTTGCCTCCATAGCATCTAGGGACACTGCTCGGGCTCCTCTTTCCAACTTGTCTGATAACATGTGCATCATTGTCTTGAGTGTGGCCGGACCAGCAACATACTGGTGCATGGTGTTTGCACTAATCACCAGGTCTAGGCTGGTGGCTATGCGCATCAACTCGTCAAATTACAAGTCAAGCTCTAGTCGGACCTGTGCCTTTGTCTTTACCTGCGTCAGTGTCCCAATAGATGGGATCGCATGTGCACGCACAACAACATCCATAATCCTGAATACCCATGCATGGGAAGCCTATAGACTAGTGATGAATCGCAGTAGATCTTCATAGTTCTGGATCTGACTCTGGATGTGTGCCTTCAGCTCGACCTCTTTGGGCTTCATCATCTTGGGCAAGGGTAATGAAGCTCCCTTGTATCTCATTGTCCATGTTTGCATGTAATTAATAACAACATGCATGTTCGACAAGATACGTGCTCTTCTCGCATATGTTGCTGTGAACCATTGAGATGGAAAATCGCCTTATGCACAGTACCAAACTTGGAATACAATGCCCGTATGAATGTGTCAAGGGAAAATACTTCATCCAGTACTTCCTTCTTCAACTTTTCTTGGGTGGATGTTGTAACCAACTCTCCTCCCTGTTTGGTCATCTGTAACTCCTTAGCCATTCACTCGTTCTCTATATAAGGAAGCGAACACTCGAGCTAGTGGCTTCGACATATGCACTAGTAGCATCAGCCAGTGCTGTTGGATGTTTGTGCACATTAGACACGATCACTCATTCCTCAGACTACACAGGAGATGTATGATCATCTGAAGTTGACACTCTACAAGATTGCACAACTCCATGTTGGGATTCATTAAATGAGATGTTGTGCATCTCTCCCTCCGGATTGTCTCCAAGGATCTCAATGTATCCTTGGTCACTTGGGACTCTCTATGCTTCCGGATCTGGTGAAGCTGGTGGGTTGACCTCTTGGTGGTGAGGCATGAGGTCAATGTATTTCTCTAACTCCTATTGCTCCATGTCTGTATCCATCTTCTCAAGTGCTTGTTCAATCTCCTAAGCAAAGTCTTGCTCCTACGACTACTCACCCTACTTGCTTGGTGCCAGTTATTCATATGAGTCAACTACCTGTACGAACACAACTTCATATGTCTGTACATGTTGCGCCCCCTGTTGTACATGTTCTTGTTTCGCTTCTTTCTCATGTCTATGTAGCTCATGTTCCTTCTGGAGTTTCTCCTTTAACTCATGCAACTCCTTCTTTGTTTCCTCCATTCTTCATTTTTATTTCTACCTTTGCATGTTCCTCTTGTCGTGTCGTTGCCTCTTCACCTCTATTACAAAAGTTTCTTTCTACACAAGTAGGTATGCTCAGAACTTGCATATTTGTTCCTCCTCCATGTTGTCAACAATCTTTCTCTTGCCCTTGTCTCGTTTCGGTATGTTTACCTCTATTGTTGCTACTGTTGTTGCTCTCTAGGATGTTGCTTCGCTAACCATTCCATAATGATGCTGACTAGTTCATTAGGGTCGGAGAAGCTGTAATAATATCTCCATGGGTCCTCCTCTACCCAATGGCATGCCCTGTGGATCCACTTAAACTGTACTCTTGTGCAGTGATCCTTTACAAGACAATGTTGGTCATACAGATTGTAGCTTCGGGCATCGAACGAATATTTCTTGATCTCCTCTGCCTCGACATCTGTGTGCTTGAAATTATGGATCTCGTATAACCCGATCCGTAACAGAAGAGTGGGCCAAGGTGCCTTCTTCTTCTGGTGCAGCCTAGTTGTCGGTCCTGCCGAGATGTGGTATGATACTTCCTACTTGACGACCTTATCCAAGGAAAATTTTGGTAAAACATGTGGAGGCTTCTCTGATCTCTATATTTGTATGAAGGTGTCATATGGTGAGGCATACCAATCCACTATATCAATCAGTGCCTCCATTGTTTCCTTCGACATGCAGGGTGGATAATGTTCAAATAACATCTTGTACACTGAGGTGACAAAATGATCAGACAACTATGTGATAACTCCTTTGAAGTTGCATTCGAACAACATCTTACAATAAGTGTTCAGAGAGGTCTTCTTCGATGTCCATCCCCACTTCAAGCCCGGGAAATCCTGACGGACACAGATTGAATTCAAGATGTAAGCGGACATGTTGATTTCCACTTGCTGACCTTTGGGTGGATGTTGAGCTCTTGGTACCTATCCGTTCAGCTGGTGAGCCAACATGTCGGACCAATTGCATGCTTTTCCTTCACTGGTCAGTTGGTCCAATGCAATCACCCAACTTTGTTGGAAGGTTTTCATGCTCTCTTAGCCATACAAGTGACATGCAAAGATGACCAAGTATTGATACGCCTTCTGTAGTATCTTCGTCTTGTAAACCCGGTTGGGTGTCATCCTGAATTTGGCCAGCTCCTTTACCCAGTTCTTCAAGATATCTCTGGAGTTGGCATTGTTGTTGGGTATGTTGAAGGGTGTCTTCATGGTCACCATGGGCTTCCACATATGGTACACCTATTCATAATCATGAGCCCTGAAGGTATCAATCTCCATCCCACTGACACTTCTCAATGTCATCATCTTAGGATCAGTGTGTGAGACAATCCAACGTATCTTGTCTACGCATGGGAACATTGGATACGTGCATGCAATCCAATACAAGCCAGACTTGTGAATGTTCACATAGACTTGGCAGTCTTCGAGGTCTTCCCCAATTGTGCCTACAAATGCATCATTGACCTCTTGTCATTTCAACTTGATGTCCTTGTCTACAATTAGCTTGGTGTATTCATAGATCAGCATACTTGTAGACACTCGCTCAACTGATGCTTCAGTTGCACTTCCGTCAGTGTCCTTTGATCCTTCTCTCTTGGAGGCCATTGATCCTGAACTGCTGAGAGGTGGATGAACACCTGCTAGATCTGGAGACATAGCAACATGCATGGAAAGAAATTTGTCAACTAAAACCAAAGCAAACTTGAGGAACAACATGTAACATGCCTGGGGATTCACTGGCAAGGATTGCGCAATTTTTCCTGAGAGGCGGGAGACTGGGTGTTGGAATTGTGCAAAAGGCATTTCAGGCTGTTGGGAGGCTGTCTAGCTATTGGAATTGCATAATGCATGATCCAAGCTAGCCTATTGGCTTTTGGGATTCTGCAATGCACAATTCCAACTGGCAAGGGTTGCAGGGCCAATGACTGCATTACGCAATTTTCTGGGCCAGCAGTCACTGTGTCTCAGAATTGCATGATGCATGACTGGCGAATAGTCACTAGGAAGAAATGTGCATTTTCTGGGAGGAAGGCAAAGCCTTCCCTCTCAGGATTGCGCAATGTTGTCTTGGTGAGGCAGAGTCCGGGCCAAGGTTGCCCATACCTGCTGACGGGAAAATAAAAGAAAATGTGAAGGTGAATGCATGGCGATACTGATTGTAAGCAGGAGTGAATGATCATGCATGAAAACAATGTATGCAAGATTCAGAAAATGGAACAACATGCATGTGTGTGAAGTGAGTCACTGAATCAACGACCGTTCATGCAAAACAGTGTCATGCATGCGACAGCAGTGAGATGCTAACGAAAACTGAAGCGATGTTAGTACAAGCTAATACACATATAAATGATAGAAAGAGTTCATAGAAATAAAGCAAACAACACTCTCCCAAGCCAAAACACAAAAGCGACAAAAATGTTGCAAAAGACAAGTTAAGCTGACTTACCCGGAAATAGTTGAGCTGGATGTGTCGAAGACTCCAGTATGTGTTGTGGGATGTCAAAGCTCCAATATCAATGTGAATAAATGAGCTCTGGAGCATCAAATAAATAATTTTGATGCTCATGACGCACATGCCACAAATCTAGGAAAAATTGACACTTGGAGAAAAGGTTCTAACACGATCTTTGCATGTAACCTCCAACTTCTAAGAATAGCACCCTAAAATCTAGGGATTCTTTTTGCATGTTGCTTTTTTTCTATTTCAGGAAAAAGCATCCCATGCATGCAAGTCGATTTTTCTCGGTCCCGAGTGGAACCGGTCAAATCGATGGCACATGCAACAACTTGTCTAACTAAGGGTAAATTTTGCGTAGTTTCTGGGAGGAAGTTGGGCTGGCTACCCAAAGGGATTGCACAATTTATGGGCTGAGTAGCTGACTGTTGCCAAGAATTGTGCAATTTCTAGGCTGAGCAGTCCTGCTAGGTCAGATTGCGCAGTTTTTCCAAGGAAGGTTGATAGGTAGAATTGTGCAATTCTTGAGGCGAGCAGGTTGTCAGACAGGATTGCGCAATTTCTGAAGGGAAGGTTGGTTCCCCTCTAGAATTGTAGAATTTTTTGAGGGAGTTGGTCAGCCTGCAGATGCACCAAGTCTGGAGAAACAGCCTGTGAGGGGATTGAAACAAGCCATCATGCACAAGCTGTCATGCTGCTAGAAAACCATTAAAGCTTGTGTATTTGATAGTGCAAGACATGTTGTTGAGGATGGTTGGTGGGGAGGCTCCAAAATGAAGCTAAGGCAAAATTTTGGAGGGTGGTTGTAGCCACTACAACATGATCATATCATCATCTCAAAAAATAAAGTGTTCTGAGACACATGGCTTTCAAAGCCTACAACAGTGCAAAAAAAAAACTAGAAAGGCTATTTGCCCACATGATGCTCATGATAACACGAGACCGCTCTAATCACACGGCCTAATAATTGACACAATCTCGCAGACACTCTGATTGTATGCCTTTGGTATCACAGTGGCATGTCATCTATAGTCGCATATTTTGGAATCCTGCGGGTGATTACTTCCAGATTGCGTTCCATCTCTACCATGGGATCTACTCCTTCCTCATATGGAGCATCTTCTATCTAACATGCTACTCGTTGTGCTATTGGCGACATGCCAGGGGGGATTTCTTTTCCAACATATGCACATTTATCACACGTTAAATCTTAGATACACTTTAATAAATAAAAACTCATAAAACTTAATAAAATCCAAAAAACAAGTTTTACCTACATCAGCCCACTGTTCACCCGGTGGCAGAGGTAGATTTGGATCCCATCTGAAATTTTTGCCTACATAAGCATAGTCATCCACAACAATCAGTTGACGACACAACCAACTAAAAATTGCGGAGGGAAATGCATCTGCTGGCCCCCTCCTCCACGAGGCATGAGTTCACTCCATCTCACCAACCTCAAATCTTGTGGAGCAGGATCCAGCACCTCTGTCCACTAATACCAAAATACGGGCACTCACTCCAGAAACAAAGTGACCAATATCGAACCGAAGTTGAACTTCTTCAGGTTTCCCAGCTTACCTTTGGTCAGTTTCCTCTTCATATTGGCCAACAACCCATCACACTAGCTGAATAATGTTGGAGTAAGGCAGTCTATTGCATACTGGAATTAAGATTTTTAAATCTCGTGTAAAGCCTATGACCCAGATAGACGAGCTATGGTGTGTAGAATCGTCCTCAAGGGAAGATTGTTGACAGTCATTATTTTCACCTTCCCGCTCACTGTTGTTGCTACACCCGGGCAATGTCTCTTGATTAGGGTACTGGTGCTCTCACCTCTAGGACGAGACCTGAAGAGTTGAACCCTTTCCCCTCTTCTATACAATCCAATAATGAAGTATATGTCTACTACTACAAGCTCCAGTTCTTGGTCTCCAATAATGAAGATCTCCCTATCAACATCCCATAAACTAATCAGGTAGTGTAGCAACTCGTTTTGGGCTCTAAGTCCTGTGGTTCGGAAGAATTTCAGTAGCCCATAGTTACTCAAAGAATTAACACATTCCAGATCTTGGGAAACCTAGTGATCTTCTACCTCATGGCCTCTCTCCTTCAATTCAGCGACCATGTTGTCAAAATCTCTTGCAAAACAACCATTAAACATCGATTAAATGCTTTTCAATGGATAAAAACTCAAATATTTCGCTCTAAGGAGAAGTTTTTCTTCAAATTTTGCGCCCTGCGGCCATCGCGTCTATTTTTATTAAACTTGTGATGTCAGCGCGAAAGCCCGTCGGGCTCAGGGGTGACCATCGCAAGTCTGATGAACAAACTCGTGATGATCGCCCCCGTTATAAAAAATTGAAATCCTCCTTTCTAGCAAGCAAAAACCCAGTGAAAAAGCATGAAAACACAAATAAAGGCAAGAGAAAAGGCAGAGCTCTTACCTGTAGCTGATGGTTCGTGAAATGATGTCGTGGATCTCCCACATTGCTTTCCTGAAAAATCGAAGAAAATGGCGTAAAATGCACTCTCCAAGTTACTCCAAGTGAAATGGTAAAATTATTTTTACTTTTTGTCTATTTATAAGTTTTAAACTCATTTTTGCTAATATTTTACTATTTTTCTCGATATCAATAATGTGTGGTTATATTTGTGCAGTTATAGGTACCTTTTGGTGGATACAGTGATCATTTTGACTTATTCAACGAGTTTTGTTTTATCTCTTTTTCGGACTCACTAAAAATAAACAAAAAAGGAACCCCCTCTAGAGTCATCTTTAAGTTCTTTTCTGACTCTCGAAACATGAAAATATCGTCGAGTACTTGTCTTTTCGAACTCTCTAAATTAAATGAATTGACGTCATCTCAAAATAAGTTTACCCCTTTTTCGAGCATAGATTGACTATTTACGAAAAAGGTACACCTTGGTAAACCTGGTGGTTCTCTAGAATATTGTTTTCTACCTTTTCGGGTTCAAGGGAAAAATTATAAAAAGGGACATGATGGAGTTTTCTTTGTCGTCTCTTTTTCAAACTCTCTAAATGTGAAAAGGATACCGAGTTATCCTCCCATCAGGCTCGTTAAAATTTTACGACGAAAGAATCATCACCATGATGAGGCCAAGTTTCTCCTTCCTAGGACTTGTAAAACTTACTAGGATGGATTCATTCGAAGAATGAACTTATATGACAAGCATATGTTATCCCATTCAAGCTTGTGATAAAAAATAATTGGGGTAATCGCTAGAAATAGAGGGGAAAATGAAAGTGAAACATCCTTTTTATAGACAGCATATCACTCTTGAACATGACACTCATCTGCTTCTCGTGTCAGGTTTGGGAATCCTCACTCAGTCACTTGTCCTTCTGGGTTTCGAAGATCCATTTTGCTTCTCATCTGACTATTCCATTTCATCATCATGACCTTTAATCTTATGTTGAGTCAAATGCTGCCACACTTCGGAGTCGTGTCATTGATGTTAGAGAGAAGTCTTATCTACAATCTATTACCTATACATTCTTTGACTCTTTGCTACAGTCTTGGATCCTATTCATTTCATTTCACTTAATTCCTCGTTTCGTGTCGATGATGGGGGACTCATCATGGCCCTCCTTCGATGGGTCACTTCATGTCAACTTCAACGCATTATCCAGGAAAATGACTTAGGGACTCCCTTTCAGTACCTTAGAGCTTGCATGCCTTAATGGCAAGTTCTTCGCATCTGACGACATGTTTTCATCATTGGCCTTCGATTAGGTGATTCCATGAGTTTTCGACTTCAGCTTCATTTTCACATTCACGGATTTTACAGTCGTGCCTTGAGAATCATTGACATCATTGGTGGTTTCTCTCGTGCCTGTTAACGGTCCACATAATTGGCCAGTAGTTAGGTGGTTTTCTAGCATGTTCAAATTCGACACATTCACTCGCATGTTAGAATTCATACTTTGATCGAGTTGGGATGGAGCGCAAGGCCCTGAGTTTTGTCTAATATGACTCAGGTTGTGTGGAGTTATGTATCGTTCATGATTGTACACATGTTTCTTCTATATGGATGGTTGTGACCATACCGTAGGACTTTACGTTTATGATGATCCTTCTCATTTGAATGGTTGTGCCCATACCGTGGATCTTTTTCATAATCCTTACTATTTGGTGGATGCATCCATACCATGGATTCTTGTTTGATATCAGATATGTATATGTATATGTGTCCTTGATTTGCAAGTCTCCTGACAATGTTTTTCTCGTCCTTGCAAAATCTCGTAAAGTATCTCATCCAACATTCCCTATTCTGCCTTCATGTTTTAGGGGGCATCTGTTACACAATATTTTATCACACCTCCCGTACTTCCCTATGACATACCCCGAAGTTCATGAAACATGACCATCATGCAATGTACTCATCCAGATATGCAGCTGATATCCTCCCTAAAACACTGATGAAAAAGGCCTTAAGCTGCCCCTGAAGAAAAGGGCTATACAACCCTAATTTGAGGATCATTGCTCCTCTGATACTAGGAATCCCTCCTGGTCGCTAGTTGCATTATACTAGCCTCAAGATGCCAATGCGCTTTTGGCTTGGATACCCGCGATGATCCTTAAAAGGCAATTTTTCCCAAATAGGACAAGAAGCTTCTTGATCTAGAGGCTTCCAGAACAATGAGATGGAGGTTGTTTGGCATGGATGAGATGGAACTCTCTCGACTTTGCCCTTTGGTCTTATCCCTATTAGCTACCTCCTTAAGATGAGCGCCTTCTCCTATCTTTGGAGAGATCCTAACTCCCTTTCACTGCCTATATATTCATCCTCTCCCATTCCCAAATGGTTGGTCTTTGGCTATTTTCACCCTTATGTTGAGATTGTGCCTACATGCTACTCATTTAACTTGGAGAAGGATTGCTTGGAGAGCTTGAGCTTGGACTTGGACATTCACTCAAGGAGAGCTTATTAACATTAAGGCTTGGTATTATGCTTCCTCCTTTATTTTATCAATATATACAATTGTCGGTTCACTTTCCATAAATGTGTGTGTTAATGCATCATTTATCTTAATGCTCCTTGATTTGTTAAGTATGTTACTTTTGATTATTCTATTTGTACTTGCATGCTTTAGTGTGTCTCGTGTTAAAAAAAATTATATTACAGAGCAATGGAACACATAAAATATATTGCAGAAATATAAACACAAAAAAAACCATAAAACAAGAGAGATAGAGATATACATGGTTCACCCAATTTGGGCTACGTCCATGGAGAAATAGTCAGTGCTTCCTTTTATATTATATAGCAAAATGAAGAGATACAACCTACAACAGATCCGATGTATTTCTCTCTTCGCTCTCATCTCCTCTCTCTTTCTCGCTCAAAATACACATCTACATAGCCACAATACAATTCCCTCATATATAGCGAGGGGTTTCCTTCTAGGGAAAAAAACCCTAAATTAAACATAACTTCTACCAGTAGATTTCCTCCTAATGAATGGCCCAGATTGACTATGAAATTACAACATTTTACAAGGCAATTTTACATATATTTTTAGCTTCAAGGGCGCTTCCCCCGATCCCCCACCAAGGGGGGGGCTCTAAAGAATCGTCGTCACCCACCCCTGGACCCCCCTAGTGGCATGCAAAAATAGGCAGCGTTGCCGCCCCATTACAAATTGGGGTCCAATGCAGATATACATTTGAATAAAGAAGATAATCAGGCTCCACAACCAACAATCACCCACTTGGAGACTGATTATAGCAACCCCACCGCTACTTCATTTCCTAGACAATGACTCCACTTTGGACCTGGTTGTTTCTCATCTTCATCATCATACTTGAAGACCAATTGAAACCAAGAAGAATCCCAGTTTCTCCCTGGTTACAACTTTTTTTAACATATCTGCAGGATTCTGGCTAGGGTGTATCTTTTCCAGCTTCAATTGTCCATCTTCCAACACTGACCGTATGAAATGGTACTTGAGTTGTATATGTTTAGTCTTGGAATGAAATGCAGAGTTCTTTGCAAGATGTATGTCACTCTGTCTATCACTATATAACCTGCCCATATCCTACTTCTTACCCAATTCATCTAGAAACCTTTGTAACCAAATCATTTCTTTACTAGCCTCTGTAGCAGCAACATACTCTGCTTTCGTCGTTCAGAGTGCAACAACACTTTGCAGTTTTGAAACCCAACTGGCAGTTGTTCCACCTACAATAAACACACACCCTATGGTGATCCTCATGTTATCTCTATCACCCGCCATATCTGCATCAAAATATATTTTTAGAGCAATGTTTGAACCACCAAAGCATAATGCTTGATTTGTGGTACCTCTCAAATACCTGAGAATCCACTTCACGGTCATCCAATGTTCTTTTCCTAGATTGCTCATGTACCTGCTTACAACTCTCACTGCATGTGCAATACCAGACCTTGTGCAAACCATTGCATACATAAACTTCCAACTGCTGATGCATACATAAATTTAGACATATAAGTCATTTCTTCCCGAGTCTTGGGACACACCTCCTTACTTAGTTTGAAATGGATAACTAAAGGTATACTAACTCGTTTTGCATTCTGCATATTAAATGTTTTCAACATTGTTTGTATGTACTCACTCTGAGACAATGATAATTTTCAATTCTTCCAGTCTCTAGTTATTCTCATACCAAGGATTTGTTTTGCAACACCTAAATCCTTAATTGCAAATGAGTTTGCAAATTTTTATTTGAGCACATTTATTTCCTGTGTGTTAGAACCCGCAACAAGCATGTCATCTACATACAAGAATAATATAATATAGCTTCTATCATTTTTCCTTTTGAGATAAACACAATGATCAAAGTGACATTTAGTATAACCTTGCTCAGACATAAACCTGTCAAATTTTAGATACCACTGCCTTGGAGCCTGTTTTAAGCCATACAAGCTCTTCTTCACCCTGCACTAGTTTCTCCTTCCCTTTTACCTCATATCCTTGTGGGTGTTGCATATATATCTCTTCCTCCAAATCCCCATGGAGAAGGTTGTCTTTACATCTAACTACTCAAGATGCAAATCTTCAGCAGCTACTAGACTTGAAATAGTTCTGATTGAAGTCATTTTAACAATAGGAGAAAATATATCATTAAAGTATATACCCTTTTTCTGTGCAAACCACTTCACCACAATTATAGCTTTATACCTTTTTCTACCTCCATCTTCTTCCTTCAACCTGTAAACCCATTTATTCTGCAATGTTGTTTTACCTTTAGGAAACCTGACGAAGTCCCAAGTCTGGTTATGTACTAAGGAGTCCATCTCTTCTTTCATGGATTTCTCCCACTTCTTCTTGGTTTCTACCTGCACTGCTTCTTCATAACATTCTAGTTCATCAGGATCAGTCAACAATACATAATATAATGAAAGAGAATATCATTCAGAGGGTCTACTTATCCTGGTCGATCTTATAACACCACTTTCAGGTGTTTGAGGTTCTTTTTACTATTGTGGTCGCAGCTTTTGTTATTCTTGTTGTTAATCATTATGATTTTCAGGTCCCTTCACTTTTTCTGTGATCTCATCAAGCACTATGTATTCTCTGTTTTCTTTTTCTTGTTTCTTTTCCTGCATCTGATCCTTATACAAAACCTTTTCATTGAATATGACATCTCTGCTCCTTATGATTTTGTGTTTTTAATAATCATAAAAGCGATAACCAAAATCATTAACACCATATCCAATAAAGGTACATTTCTTTGATTTTGCTTCAATCTTTGTTCTATTTTCTTTATTAATGTGGACAAAGGCTTCACAACCAAAAGTCTTTAAAAATGAGTAGTTTACCTCTTTACCTGTCCATGCCTCCTCTGGAATACCACCATCCAAGGAACTTGAAGGCCCTCTCTTTATTAGATAAAAAACAGTATCTACAGCATCGGCCAAAATTTGTAAAGGCAATCCTGCATGCAATCTCATGCACCTTGCATGCTCCATGATTGTCTTGTTCATCCTTTCTGACACACCATTTTCTTGTGGTGTTCCTGGAACTGTCTTCTCTCTACGAATTCCATTTCTCTAAACAATAACTATCAAAATATTTGTTGCAATATTCACCTCCATTATCTGATCTGAGACACTTCAACCCTTTTCCTGTCTCATTTTCAACCAAAGCTTTCCATTTATTGAAAGTATCAAATACATCAGATTTATTTCGAATACAATAAATCCAAGTTTTTTTTGTTGCATCATCAATAAAAGTAACATAATAACGAGAGCCACTGAGAGATGATACCTAAGTAGGTCCCCATACATTTGTATGCATAAGCTCTAATTTTTCGCTCTTCTTTTCCTTCCCAACTCTAAGGAATGACTCTCTTATGTTTTCCATAAACACAATTCTCACAGAATTCCAAATCAACATGCTTCAAACCTGGTAACAAATTTCTTGAGTGAAGAATCTACATTCCCTTCTCACTCATGTACCCAAGCTTATGATGCCATAATTCCATTTATGCTCCTATGGAGGTTAAATCATTAACAAAATTAGAAATAACATTGCATAAATACAATGTACCAACTTTTTCCAGATTTTATCTGTAAAAGTATTTACACAGCCTTCACCTTCCAACTACCTTGTTGAAATTATATTTTTCTTCAAATCTGGAACATGCCTTACTTTCTTCAACAACCATTGATTTCCATTCTGTTTTTTTATGAAAATTGTACCCATTCCAATGATTTTACAGGGTTTATCATCACCCAATCGAACCTGTCCAAAATCTCCTTGAACATAATCATGAAATGTTTCCTAAACAAGAGGTGGCATGGAATGAGGCCCCTGAATTCTAACACCCAGACATCAATAATATTTTCTAATAAAAGAATCAAAGCATCTTGCAACACATCACCTGTCACTTCACTTCATGATTTTTCTTGTTTCGCCTTCTCCTTCTTTTCCCTTCCAAGACTTGCAGTATTTCTTCAGGTGTCCTTTCTTCCCACATTTCCGCAACTATCCTTGATCTAGACTTGGATATGCCTTTCGTGACTTATTCCTATATCCTAGCGCTCTCCTCCTTTCCATCCTTCCCCAAGTCCTGCAGTCAAGCATTACCTGATGTCTCACCGGAGCTTTTCCATTGCATTTCCTCACTAAGGATTGCACCGACAACATCATCAAACTTTAAAGTACTAGATCCAGAGACAGAGTTACTAATGGCCATAAGTAAACCATTCCAACTTTCTGGCAATGAGCATAGAAATAACAGAGCCCTAACTCCATCATCAAAAGTTACCCCTACAGAACTTAACTGACTGGTAACTATATTAAATTCATTTAGATGATCAACAACAAATCCACCTTCTGACATCTTCATATTAAATAAATGCTTCATAAGAAATACCTTATTTGAGGCTGAGGGTTCTTCATATAGTTTTTCCAATGTCAACATTAACCCCTCTGTTGTCATTTCCTTTGAAATATTAAAGGCTATCGATGCCGCTAAGCACATCTGTATTATTCCAAGTGCCTTTTTGTAGAGAATATCCCATTCTATGTCTGTCATACTCATCGGCTTCTTTGTCTTTGCTCAATGGTAGGTAAAAATCTTTCTGATACAGATAATATTGCATCTGCATCTTCCACAGCTGGTAGTTTTGGTCGTTAAATTTTTTTATCCTAAACCTACCGTCTTCTGCCATTGCTCCCACTCGAACTAGGAACCCTTCTCTCATGCAAGTTTATCAGCCAAATAGACCTTTGGCTCTGATACCAGTTGTTAGAAAATTATATATTATAGAGAAATGGAACACATAAAATATATTGCATAAATTTAAACACAGAAAAACCATAAAACAAGAGAGACACAAATATACATGGTTCACCCAATTTGGGCTACGTCCGTGGAGAAACAACCAGTCCTTCCTTTTATATTATCTAGCAAAATGAAGAGATACAACCTACAACAAATTCATTGTAATTCCTTCTTTGCTCTCACAAAGTCTCCTCTCTCTTTCTCGCTCGAAATACACATCTACATAGTTGCAATACAATTCCCTCATATATAGCGAGGGGTTTCCTTCTAGGGGAAAAAACCCTAAATTAAACTTAACTTCTACCGTCAGATTTCCGCCTAATGAATGGCCCATATTCCTGGCGGCGTGCAAAAACGGGCAATGTTGCCGCCTCATTACGAACTGGGTTCCAATGAAGCGATACATTTGAATAAATAAGATAATCAAGCTCCACACCCAACATCTTGATCTCTTGTGTAGAAATTCAAACACTGTGAGAAGTACGATTGAGGCCAAGGCAGAAGTGATTCGAGGTCTTCAACAAAGAAGGACGTTATAGCATCAGAACAAGGTAGGCCATCATCCTCTTCTCCTATTTTCAATTGTAACTTAGGAAAGTGTCTAGTAGATTGTCACGTAGGTTGCTATTCCCACTCATTGGGCTAGAGGGATCATCTATGTCCATAGAGAATATTTTCCTAGACAACAATTATCTCATTTTTTTCTCCTCCATTCGAGGAAATATAGTTAGTTCATTTTTCAGTTAATTTATTTTCTTGAAGTCAAGCAACGGTTTTTGGGTTAGGCTTGTTTTGATGTATAAATGACAAACAAGAGAACTCATTCATGTTCATAGTGATTTTACATGGTTTTGAATATCAAAATATTTTAATGAATCTTGGTGTTGGTTATTAGTGGTTGATTGAGTTTTGTTCAGTGGATCATAAAACAAATTGTAGAGCAAGGGGCATTTTATTGTTGTGGTGATCCCATTTTTTTCCTAACTTTTTAATTGTGTACTATTTTATGTTAATAAAGTGTGTTGATTTAATTATGTCATCTTTCTATTATATGAAATCAGTTAACAATATCTATTTCATAAGATTAATTACTTTCCTGTAAGAATAATTTAGGACATATTTCATCTTGTAATTAACTAGGGCTAGCTAAACTAATCAGGTTTGATAAGTTTATTTAGCTATTGTAATTCATTTTTCTATTTGAATTACTATAAGATAGTTAGTTCATTTATGTTTTTAATTTATGTCAATGTGTTGAGGGTGCTAGAAATCCATCAACCAAGGGGATCTCCCCGATATGAAGTCCCAAATAGACCTCACACCATTTGGTGTAGGAGTCCCATCCAGTATAAAGGCCTTGTTGCCATATACTTAGATATCTGCCCTGGCTCTAGCTATCAGCACATGAGAGTGTTACGTTGGTATCTTCAAACAACAAGGTAAGTGTGTAACGTAATTGTTTCAAGGTTCTCTTACTGCAAAAGGGGGGAGAAAAGGGAGCCTTTAAGTGAGAGTTAATAGTACCACCCAGGAAGAGACACACGCAAACCAGGAAGGTTTGTCGAGCATCAAATGGAATAGTCCACAACAAATGCGACAGTCGTTAAAACCAAAGTACAAGGGAAAATTCATCTGCCATCTAGCAGAGTAGTCTAAAATGGATGTGACAGTCGTTATAACCAATAAGCAAGGAAGGTTTGTCTAGTATCCTGTGGAGTAGTCCACAACGATGAGACAACAGTGATAACCAATACAACACATTCCCAACAAGGTAAATACTAAAACAACTGAAATAGTTCAACTATCTTAGTACATGTGAAACAAACATGAATTACAAATTTCAAAAGAATAGTCTTAAAAAAATCTAAAAGACATGCATGAAAACATGTTGGCCCGAACAGGTTTTGTATTAAGCAAAAGTTTTGAGAGAGATATGTACATCATACATCACTAGCCTTAGTAGTGGGACATTGGAGCCACTCCTCGCTCCTCAAAGAACTCACTGAAAACTCTATATGCTTCGTGGGAGGATCCAAGGTGAAAAGTCCATTTTCTCATACAATGAGGGGGCATATATAAATAAGGGGTGATACTTGACCCTTGTGGCTCTTCGAATACCCTCATGACTATTCAACTTCCTATGACTTTTCAACTGACATGAATCTTCGTATTCATGTGTGTCCATTGGACTTCCACTTTATATTACATTCGATTCACAATAGACATGGCTCATAATAGTGTTGTGGCCTTTGACAAATCTTGACACGCCTTGACATGACACTGTTTACATGGACTATCTTGCTGAGATGGCAATGTCAAGCCGTTGTTTTTGCTGAGTGATATATGTGTTCTTGGATACACTCTCTTCTCCTTCGCATAGCTTAATGATGCAGGGTCTTTAATGATATTTTGTCTTGAGAGGTGGTTTCATGCATGTGTTCCCTTTGCTTGTGCTTGATGGGATTATTTTTCCATCCAGTTGTAAGTGAGTCTTATAGCATGTTTGTCCTTTCTTCTCCTTCTTCATCGTTTCGTCATGATCTAATAGTGTACTTGTTCCTGCAATTCACTCATGACGGGATAACATCGAATCCAAAAACTCCCTAGTCTAAGATGATGCACTGTTATCCATGGACTGGGCCAGGGATAGGTGACAGGCTGGGAAAGAGGACCCAGTAACTGTGCATTACATAGTTCCAGGTGAAAGGGAGGGAGACTGGTCACTAAAACTACACAGAGCGTAGCTCAGGCTTCGCTAAGGAATTCTTGAAAGCAATCTTCACAGTCGGGAAACAATGTGTAGAGGCCACTGGGAGATAGGATTGCCCAGTTGGGATAGTCAGTGGTTGCTGCAAGATGGGACCATGGGAGGCAGGTCTACGCATTTTTTAGAGGCAAGGCAGGACTAGGAAGTAGACGGGCCTGGGAGGACATGTCTGCACAGTCTTGGAGATCAGCGAGTCCTGGCTAAGGGAGGAAATTGGGGGACACTTATGCAAAATTTTGGGAGGTAAAGAAGGATGGGTTCTCTACACATTGTGGGGTTCCAAAAGGTAGGGAGGAGTCTTGATGACTGATTTTGTGAAATGTGTAATTCAGGTTAGGCTTAAGGAAGCTTTTGCTCAATTCTGTGAAGGAAGGTAGGTTGCTCAACTCTGGGATTGTGCAGTGTAACTACCCTGGGGGATAGTCTCTACACACTATGTGGTTCCATGGTAGCAAAGCAACATCACTGAGGGCTGAGACTACGTAGTTTGTAGCTCAGTCGGGGTCCGATGAAAGAGAGTTGTCCAGTTGGAAGGATTTTTAGGAAAATGGCTAAGTGTGGGAGGCAAATGAACTTGTGAGGAACTTTACATTGTGATCACACACTTAGCTTAATTTGACCACACCAAAACAACAAGACAAAACATTACCCTCTGTGAGACTATCTAAAATAAAAAGTGACAAGTATGACACTTGTGATAGACTTTAGGGCGATCGTGACGACACTTGTGCAGTAGTTCTTAAAACTTTGTGTATGAGTGTGACAGGTATTTATATGGCTAGGACAACTTGTATACACAAAGACCAACCTTAAAGATCACCAGAAAGGCTCCCAAACATGACATAACAACCAAACATGCCAAAAGACGAAGTTGATCCAACAAGCGAAAGGGAGCAAGACACTTACAGGAAACACGTGGAATGGCTATCAGTGCTTGCAACCATGCATTTCATTGAAGACATAATGATATGAAAAGGTCCTTCATGCTAAACTAAGAGCTGTATTTCAAAATATGTACTTTGCTTTCCATAACTACCCTCCAAAGAGTTATGCATCATATGGAGTCTTCATGCGGTCTCGATCTTCTATCATACCTTGGGTTCCTTGGTCTGCTTATCTTTCTCCTCAACGCCTTGAGAGTCATCTAGCATGTCATCCTCCTTTGTGGCCACTGAGAGGCAAAACTGCATAGTTTCAGTGGGCAGTGACTATTGTGGGATGAGGCCTTGGGAGGACACATTTGTGTAGTTTTAGGATGCAAGACAAACTGGGAAACTGAGATGCCTGAAGGAAAAAACTGCGCAGTTTTTGGAGACAGTGGGTTCCACCTGAGAGAAGGACACTGAAGGAAGCCACTGTGTAGTTTGGATGCCAAGGGAGGTTTGGATTTTTACGCATTGCGCAATTCCAACAGGAAAGGGAAAAAGCTTGAGGGTTGCACATGTGAAGTGCATAGTTCAGGAAAGTTGGATGAGGCTAGGTTGCTAGGGAAACTCCAAAATTTGGTTAAGCATGGGATCGATGGAACCGATGTGAATAGTGATAGAACTTGACTATTATCACACACTTGAACACTTAGTGACACAACATAGACCATCCATAACATATAAAAACATACTTTTCTTAATGCAATGATCTTTGCGAAAACTTACGACAAGTGCGGTTCGTTCATAGACTTTGAGAGGATAAAGTCGACACTTGTGCAAGAGTGCATGAAATGAGCTTGAAACATGTCTATGTGGTGAGGACAACCCATCCTCACAAATATTTCCCTTGAAGCAAAATAAACTTCCTTTTGAATGACAAGCAATAATCCTCATGCCCAAAGATGACGCATACTATATAAAGGTAACAGCATGAACGACTCTTAAGATCGAAGAGGGAGCTTGATATCATCATCTTACCAATAAGTGACTAAGGAATGACCTATCATAGGATCAACGGTAGGCTCCGAAATTTGGGTGCAGGCCAAACTTTTGGAGGTTGTTGCAGCCGCTACAACACGATGTAATAACATAGTTAAGAGATGTTTATTATCGTAATTATTTATATAAGAAAAGTTAGTTAGATTTAAGGAATAAGTCATGTATGAATTTATTTATGGAAGTATTAATTTAATTAATATACTAGTAAATTAGGAATGAGAGATTGTACATTTTTTCCTAAAGGAAGAAGCCAACAATTTGAATAGATAGCTAAGGAAGTTAAGACTCTAAAAATGCATATATAGCACATAACATTTTTGAACACTATACATTCTGAGATTGATAAATGGAGTATTCTATTCCATCCATCATTTGACCCTATCAAAAGCTAGCCCCCTAAAAGAATATTAAAAAATGGAAAAATAGGGTAAAAAAGAGGATGACTAAGCAATAAACAACTTCTACAAGAGTTACGGGAAATGTTAATCAACTCATGGATAATTGGATAATTGCATTGATGATGGACAAGTTCCACCTTACCCCCTCTACTATCCAATGAAGATACTCTCATGGAATATAAGAGACTTGAATGGAAAAATCAAACATAGGTTTCTTAAAAATTAAATTCTAAAAGAACATTCTACTTTAGTAATGTTATAGGAAATAAAGTGCTTAAGTGATATCCTTTCTAATGTTGCAGGCATTTGTTGGAAAGGTTGTGATTCAATGGAAATATATGCATAAGGGGGAATGGGGGGATTTATTTACTTTGGCACCCCTTTGATATTTTTCCCTCAAACATCTTCTCCACTTAGTGGACTCTCACAACAAAGTTTCAACTAATTGGATTAGCAAAAACAAGCTTCATTTTCAATGTTTATGAGCCCAATCTTCCTAGGGAGAAAATGTCATTTCTTCACAATATTAAAGTAACCCCTCATACAATGGGAGATGGTTATTGGATTGTGAGAGGATATTAAATATGATAATAACTATGGAGGAAAAAATGGGAGGCATTAGATAGTTCAATGTAGCTTTAAAATTATTTAAAGACATTATTCAAAGCCTAAATTAAGTATACTTGGAAACTTCTACTGATACTCACACCTAAAACAATAGAAGAGAAGCATTCATTAGATAACTTCTAGACTAGATTACTTTCTATCTCAAAATATTTAATGATCACAAGACTAATATTTGAAGCCTTAATTCTTCCACATGTAGGCTTGGATCACTAGCTAAAAAGTCTGAAACTAGATTGGAAAGGAAACCCAAAACATCATCCTTTTATATTTGAATATTTTTGGCTAATCATCCTTCTTTCCAACAAAATATGGCTAAATGGTGGAAATAAGCTCCTAAAAACATAAGTACCACAATGTATTACTTCCAACAACATTTAAAATATATCAAAATTTGTCTGTGACAAAGGAATAAGGAAGAATTCAAATATATTTTTAAATCCTAGAACGAATTGACTGAGGAAATGGAGCATGTCCAGCAAAAGATTATCCTTGAAGGTAAAATAGAGGAACTTATTAGTCAAGAAACTCAGCTTCAATTATAGTTGTAGGAGCATATAAAACAAGAGGAATCCCTCTAAAATAAAAATCGAGGGTTCAATTTCTAAAGGAGGGAGAGAAGTATACCAAATTATTCAATTGTTCCATGATTCAATATTAGTGTCATAAGAAAATTTCAACCTTAAAAGACAATCAAGACGTAAAAGCTAGAGTTTCAAATTGAGATAAAAAATAATTGGATAATTATGATTGATCTACGCTCACTAAAAAGGGTCATTATTCAAAAATGTATGCAATGCATTCCCACTTTAATTATCTAGGAGGACAACGAATCCCTACTCAGGGAGATCACACTTTAGGAAGTGGAACATGCAATCATGGAAATTATCAAAGGAAAATCCCTAGGACCAAATGGCTTCACCTAAGACTTCTTTCAAGCGTCTTGGTCCATCATTAAGTAAGAGATTTTTGAATTGATTGGGGATTTATGCAAAACTTCCTTGATAATCTTGGTCGCCAATGCCACCTTTCTTGCAATTTACCTAAATAATACAAAGAAGAGGATCCTAGAAAATTCGTTCCATCTCTCTGTGTAATTAAGCCTATAAAATTATCACTCAAATTAAAGCCAATAGACTTAAACATCTCCTCCCAAAGTTCATCTCTTAGGAGAAATCTTAAGATGTTGAACATAGATGAATCATTGACAACATCACTATTTCCCATGAAATTATCCATCTTTAAATATTGTGAGGCATGCTCATTAAGCTTGACATGTCCAAGGCTTTTGATACTCTAAGCCAATAATACATCCACCACATCCTTCTTTACTTTAAATTCTCTAACAAATGGATAAAGTGGATTTTCTTTTTTATTTCCAAGGCCTTCTTCTCGATCATTATAAATGTGTCACCCTCCTCAATTTTCACTCCATGGTGTGGAACTAGACAAGGGGATTCATTATCCTCTTTCCTTTTTTTCCTCATGGCAAAAGGATTGAGTCATGCTATTAAGGTTGGGATAGCTTATGAAAAAATTAGGGGTCTCAAACTCGTGGGAATGATCTCCTTGCATCTCATCAGTAATTTTTAGATAACACTCTTCTCATGGTGTACCAATAGTATGAGAAGCTTGACATGCCTTCAAACAAATACTGGAAAACATTATGGCACCCTTGGGAACAAGTATAAATCATCGTAAGTCACAAAATTATTCTTCAATACTCATTTTTCAATTCAATTAAATATTTCTATAATCCTAGGATATCAACAAAGCTCCCTTCCATCCAAATACTTGGGTACCCTGCTTGTTGAGAATTCCCTTCATCATGCCTCATGGGAGGATCTTCTTGAAAAAATGGAACAAAAATTGACCAGTTAAACCTTTTTTTCTCTTAACATAGAGGGTTGAGTACTTACTCTTCTAAAGTTAGTTCTCCAATTTATGCCTCTCTACCTTTCTAATTTTTAGCTACCCTAAAATCCCTTCTCGAGAAAATCTAGTTTCTCCAATGTACTTTTGTTGGGAGATTGACAATACTAAGAGGGGGGTGAATCAGTATTGTGCAGTATGGATCACCAACTACCACTTTTTACCCTTTTTACACACACGAAAAATATAAGTGAGTTTCCTTAAAGAAATACATGTATGTATGTGCTTTTCTCACACATAACAACATAAATATTTGTAACTTAGACCTCTAAACTTTGCTTCTATTCTACATTTATTTGTAAAAACACGCATACAAATTCCAAATTTAATTGTACAGTGATGAAATCATAACATATGTGCAATGGATCTAAACATGATGCGTAAGAAGAAAATAACACATCCACAAGTAAACCATGAGAGCATCATATACATGACACACAAATCATGAAAACAACATCATCAACCATATCAACACTAGATATTAGGTGGAAACCCTTCTAGGAGAAAAACCATCAATGCTTTGTCTTCCTCTTCTTATTATTAATAAATATTTCTTTATAACATTCATTGGCCACCACTAGCGTGCAAGCCCTAACTTGTGAAGCATGCGAGCAATCAATCACTTCAAGCCACTACCGGATGGAAACCACCACTTCTAACTATACGTAGGCCCAAACCTCCAATAGTTTCTCCGACCACCATCGGAGTGAAGGGACCACTTCGAATTTTTTAAGCCAGAATCTGAAGGAAGCCACCACTCACCCACTGAAGACCCAAACCTTCAAACCCTTGTGGACCACATTTCATACATTTTCATACTAGGCCCACGAACTCTGCACTCAAATGACTCTAGGATTTGTTACATAAATTTTCACATTGGACCCATGTAAGCTCTCTACTCAAACTAAATACAGAAATATCTTTGTTGACCCACCACATTCATCATATGTCCATCACTATGCTCACTAGAAATGCATTAAAACAACTCTGCAAACAACCTCTACTCGATACATATATCAAACCCTAGGCAACACACTCTAATGCAACACTTAGCCATTTTGATTCAACAATACATAGTAGCATGATCTCAAGATACACAACACTAACCTCACTCAACCAATACATATGAGAAACACTACAACAAATGCATGACTATACAGGTTGTAGGTTTTAACTCTGTACAGAGATTACCTACAAACGAATTCTTAAAAATAGAAATATACAATGGCGAGAAACACAAAACAAATACACAGAGATTTTCCCCTGGATCCGAAAATATGGGCTACCAGATTCATTTTTCATTATGTTCCTTTCAATGTTACAACACATATATATACATGTTGAAGCATTCATAAACCCCAATAAATTAACCCTGGATTAGAACATAACCATATTTCCCTTAACTGGATCTACAAAATACCATGGGAATAAAACCATCATGCCCAAAACCATGTGTGAAACCCATGCACAAAACCATAGGTAGGTCCCCCACTTAATATAGGGTCCAAAAAAAAATTCTCGGGGCGCTGCCCTGGACCTTGTGCAAGGGGGCTACTGCCACCCCTCTAACACCCATGCTTCCCTTGTGAGGCTAGTTATGGAAAGAATATAACACACACCCAACACAAGTATTATGAAAAATGGTGCATCAACAATACAAAATACAAGATAATGCATATGTAGTTCATAGCTACAACAATATACAACAACAACATTGTTAGAAATATAAAAACCCCAAAAAACTTGGCAGCATACTAGGTTCTTTGCACCAGCAAACACACTTTGTTAATAACTATTCTTCATATGCAGACAACCTTTTATTATCTTGATCAAATCATTCTTCACACTCTATCAACAGTGTGTGCAACTAGCCTCTCCTCCATATGTATACATTTAGCTCTAAACCACTCTGCATCTAACCTTTGTTTGATTTATAGAAACACTAATTGATTAACTGACTTCCAAATCAGACCTCATCAATCCATTGAAGACATTCCACTTGGTCCTGATGACCAAATCATTAATCTTGACCAGATCAAATCAACTCGTTTCCTCCAAAAACCTTGGGCGAATACCCTGGTAAATCACATGGTTTTTTGTTTTGTGTGCACATGATCATGCACGACTCTTATTCTACAAATTTGTGTGTATACATGAGTTTCTCACATAGAATTCACGTGTGGATTGCAAATCTCAAACTTTTTCAATCTACTCCACCCATATCTACTTTTGTTGATTCAAGCAGTCTACATGTATGCTTCCAACACCTGCACACCTCCAGAACATCAGATATGAAACAAGATCATGCGCAAAAATTCCTACAATTGTTGGCATCAATTACAACACACATATGACTTAAAAATTGACATCAATGCCAACACCATGTTTCCAACAATCTCCCCAATTTGCATTGATGGAAACACCACAACCACACACCAATTGATATTCTTTATTAGCTTTCATTCTTTGTTGGCTAGTTGATCTCATTCTTCGCTAGTGGTTGATTACATTTTCCCCTTTTGACATCAATGGAAAAGGGTGACAAAACCTTGTTGAAACACCATGTTGGCAGGAACTATACTTCATTGATATCAATTGTTTTATGATGACACATGATAATCTGCATCACATTGTGCAAAATAAGAATTAGAAACTGAGCAACATGGATTCTCATCTCATGGCATCTACAATAATGTGACATCAATTCAACTATGCCAACGCCATGACTTTCATTTTGTTGAACATGCTCCCCTTGAACACATGCTTAGATGTAATCATCATCAACTCTCCAAGGCTATTTTTCAATGAACCACTTCGTGGATAACAAATGTTGAAAACTTGATGGAATACTTCTTCTTTGCTCAATCTTATTTATGCATACAAGTGGTCGGTCCTTTCATACCAATTCCAAATGGTAAAGAATGATGCTACAAGGCATAACAATGGTAGTACAGGGCTAAATCAATTGATATACAATTATACCAATTATTCTTTACATTCAATAATTTGTGCATATATTTGCTACCCATCTCAATTGAAATGAATCATCATGCAAACTTTGACTAGCACTGCTTCGACTACTCTATCCCTGAAGGGACTCACTCTTCATGATTGTTTCATAACTGATTAACTGCTACTCTTCTACTAAACCAAAGCTACAATTCAACTATCTAAATGATATACATTGTAATACAAGGTTGAAACATGTGACTCTATTATTTGCATGAATAATGAAAATATGTTACCAAAATGAAGGTACGATGGAAACAAAATGCAAAACTTTAAACCTATATCACCATAAGAGGACATACATGATTGTCTAGTGATAAAACAACTCACATACACACTTTTCCTTAATACAAATCACATATAGTTTGTGAAATTCAAAATTTTCACTCAGATCCAAACTGTCATGAATCCCCTTAAGCTCATGCACCTTTCCAACTCTCTTGTTGATATTGTGGGCCTGATTGTGCTTGTAATCTTTCAGTCACACCATGCATCTGTTGTTACTCATATTCATGTATTCTTTAGACTTACATGCTATTGTCATACACTCCCCCTAAAAAACATGAGACCATGCAAGCCTTTCAATGTCCTTCTATAGTCATTTCTAAATATATATTAAGAGTAATATACTACAGTGGGGACTAGCTATTTTGAAGAGGTTTTCTTTAATCTCTTGCTTTTTCCAACTCTTCCCTTCAACACATACACATTATCTGGAGTCCTAATTCCTTTGGCAATCACTCTGTGTACAAAGGTGGATAATGTTGGTACATTACATTCCAACAGAGGAACAATATGCTGACATTTTGACAAAGGCCTTGTCAAGAGGGAAGTTCGAGTTCCATTGGTGCGGGATAGGGGCAGCTGATAATCCCTTTCTTGCTGAGAGAGAGTGTTGAAAAATGTAGCAAGAAGTTCTCAATTTGATTTTGCCTTGATTAAATTGAGAAAAAACAAATTTCCACATCAGCAAACAACTTGGATGTAGTTAACTTGTGTGACATGGATTGTGTCACCTAGTTTACTCAGTAAATTCGATTTGGAGTTAGAGCTCGGTTAAGCATGTGTGATTTCTAATTCGTAGCAATCAAGGTCATTTACTCAAGTTGTTTTCAAATAAACTAGTTCCAACTGTTGGAGGAACTAGTGGAAGTTCAGTTGTGCAATGGAACTTCAATAAAATTCAGTGATCATCTAGATAATTGATCAATCAGCCCAACTTAGCTACTACATGTAGAGAATTTGAGTTCCCCATCTATGGTGTAGATTCGCAACATCAGTTGTAGATTAGTCTTGAATGTACAAGTGTTGCAGTGTAATAATCAACCTTGGGAATTGCCTAGTCCATTTTGGAGAAATTCATAAATAATAGGGCCCTAATTTTTCAAGGAATTGTGCAAGGAAATATGGGCTCATGCAGAGGGAGAATTTGACTAAGTCTAGGTCAGAGCTTCTCAGTGAGCAGAGAGATAGGTTATTCATTTGCAGGTTGTGATCAGTTAAGCAAAGCAATTGTAATACACCTCTATTCATCAGATTAATGCAAGCATGCATTGGTGTTTTTAGCAAATTTCTTCCCCTAGGAAAAATATTGTGTGCATGTGTGTTATTTCTCATTGCATCTTTTCTATTGATGTTCTAAATTGTGAATTGAATTCCATAGAGCAGTAAAGTAGGTTTGTGTATTGTTATTTTGATTAAAACTTCATGAGCAGTTGCAAATCTACTCCATAATTTCTACATGTTTGGATAGGATGGCTCTCCATGGAATCTTCTTCTTCTTCTTCTAAATGGTGAGGATATGAAAACTTCCATCCTTTTGGCATATTGGCCTACCTCTTCTTCTTTTTTGGGGTTCCTTTTAGCCTAAGGATGTGTTCTAAAAATGTCCAATTTGGAAGCATATTCGGCATCAAAATGTCGTGTTCTCATAATATAACACTTGCGACCACTGAAAGTTTTATATTTAAATATATGTGATCTAGTAGACCTTTGCTAAGGCCTATCTCCACGCATATTCTAGCAAAGTAAAAATACCTTCCTATGTTCTTTCAAGATCCATTTTTTTGAATTTTCACAATGTATTTCTGATATCCTCTAGGACCTTATGATGCGATAAAGGAAGAGGATGGTTTGGAAGTCTCACCCAAACTAGCATAGTTGATACCACCATATTTGTGGCATCAAACTCATGGAACCATAGAGTAATGAAGAGCCCAACTCTACCCCAAAACCATGGCCCTTCATTTAGAACATACCCCAAATATTTATGTGCATCAAATTGGACAATCAAAAAACCTTTGGAACATAAATAAATTTTATGGTTGAGTGTCCAAGAAGAGAAGACTCACTAGTGTAAAGCTTCAAATTTTGGCTAGAAGCCATTAAACCTGTAAATAATAGCCTTGCAATGGAGGCCAAAGAAGAGGGGATTTACCTGTGGAAGATTGACTTCCATGGTTGGTAGTTCTTCCATTTGTCTACTATGTCAAGACTTGGAATATTTTGAAGTTGTTTTGCTGGGATAGAAGAATTCCCTTTCATTGCATCCTTGAAAGAGGTAGATGTTCCATTTGGTATTATACGACCTGAAGATCCTCCATGCAACCTTGATTTTAGGATAATGATTGAGTTCCTTTTAATGATGTAGTCTTTGATCTATGAAGAGTCTTGGAGAAACTTCCCTTCATATTGCATACTTTGGAGATTTTCAGGTATGCTCCATTTATCCTATATGGCCTACTTTAGACTAGATATAGGGTCTCTTCCCACTAAAATTCTTGATAAAAATATGATAGATGTTTTATTCCTTCTCTACCAGAGAGGCATATTGCTCATACCACGAAGAGGGGATGGGGATTTTTAGTGGAGTAAGCACCCATTTATGCACATGGGATGAAGTTGTTGCTAACTCCACCACCCATGAGACATGACATGCTTTATAAATCAGGGTATAGGGAATAGGTTACTCGATATAAAACCATGTAGTACCCACCCACCACTCCAATCGGAAGCAGAACGGAGCAAAACCCTAGTAGACAATGATTGAAATATGGGACAAAATTTGGACCTTGATGCAATAGATAAGGGGGCATTATGTCGCAGACCTATAAGTAGGCCACCATCTATCAACTCCTTGGATAAAACATGATGCAGAAACACCACAATGCGACCCAATCTCGAAGGTTAAAGCACACCCCTAGTCATTGACGACGGCTAGGAAACATGTAAAGCTTGAACAAACCCTAGAAACTAGTGTGAAATCAATTTCAATCTCCTCAACTGGATGAATCAGTATTGTGCAGTATGGATCACCAATTACCACTTTTTACCCTTTTTGAACACACAGAAAATATACTTGACTTTTCTTAAAGAAATATGTGTATGTACATGCTTTTCTCACACATAAATGATAGATATATTTGTAACTCAGATCTTTAAACTTTGCTTCTATTGTATAGTTATTTGTAGCAACGCACATATGAATACTAGATCTAATCGTACAATGATGGATTCATACCATATGTGCAATGGAACGAAACATGATGCATAAGAAGCAAATGACACATCCACAAGTAAACCATGAGGGAAACATATACATGACACATAAATCATCAAAACAACATCATCAAACATATGAACACTAGGTATTAGATGAAAACCCTTTTGGGATAAAAATCATTGATGCTTTGTCATCTTATTATTATTATTAATAAATACTTCTTTACATCATTCACTAGCCACCACGAGTGTGTAATTCTTGACTTTTGATGCATGCGAGAAACCACTTGCTTTAGGGCACTACTTGGTGGAAGCCACCACTTCCAACTATATGTAGGCCCTAACCTCTAATAGCTTCTTTGACCAACGTTGTAGGGAATGTTAGCAAAAAATGATGATCAGGTTGAGATCCTGGATTCAAGCACATGGGCCAATAAAGAGTATGTCATAGTCTAGCGTATCACCACAACTTTCACCTTACTCAAGAGAATAGGGCGTCTCACCTAAGGCGTGTCGCGAACTTACTTGTTTAAGGGATTAGAATCAAGAATTAGAGGAAATCATTCAGAGCAACCAACACTAGTTCAACTCATAACCATGATATCGGACATGAAATCGGTGTAGAAGATAATAGCTTAAGTATTCACGAGGATACATAATACACATATGCATTCATAACAAAATTTTAAAAGGGGGGGCACATAAACACAAAATAAGAAGACTCTCAAATATCTTTTCAACTTCCATTTTCATTAGATTAGGCCAACATTGCATAAGTAAATGAGGCTCAAAACCTTCTCAACATAATAGATATTAGAAAGATAAGGTAATACATAATCAGATGGTCGCAAAGTTGTGCGGGCTCTAGAGGCTCCATGAGAGCATTTCGATACATTCCTCTTTCTCCCCCTGCTGGCTTTCCCTTTAACCTTTTTAATACTATGCTCGCCTGAACTATTTCTTCCCCCTCAAATGCTCCATCCATCTCTTTTTGGCTAGCTCTATTGCTTGGCTATGACTGCTTCCTCGGTTGTTAGCAAACGTTTGGGCTTGGTTGTGACTGCATGTGCCATGATTTTTCTGGTCGGTCTTCTGCAACTGTCAATTTCTAGCGGCCTCTTTCTCTTTCCTTGGTTGTATTCCTCTCGAATTTCCATCGGTCATATTTGTTCAAAATGTGGCCAGCTGTCAATCCATTGACAAAACATGAAGAAACTTAATCCTCAAAACAAAGCACCTAACACCCCCAACCACAATCCATTGACTCGTCCTCGAGTCAATCATTTGTTGGTGCTGCTAGTGCTTCTTCTTGTGTTTCTCCCCCTATGCTTGTTCCTTCAAATGAAGGACCTAAGTCTGGAATGAATGCAATGGTTGCATTCTTAAATCGTGCGTAATTACAGAGTGTTTCATGTCATGAGCATGTAAGAGTGTTTTCTTAATCGATGAACTGCATTGCAAGTTTGATCGTTGATTGGAAAAGGTGTGTCACCAAAAGAGTATTCCATTGAGTGTCTACCTCATCACTAATCTGCTGGAGCGTCTAAAAATGATCTTGTGTTGGCGGCTTAAGATCTTGGAGTAGACCCTTAGTCTTGCTTGATTCATCCTCAATTTGTTGGATCTAGCTTTTGATGGCATCCTCCTATGCGAGGAGCTCCTTCTGCTAGGTTTTTTCTTTAGTAGTCATGGCTTGGTTGAAGAAGTGATTAGCTTGATGCCATAGTGGGTAAATTGATTGATTTTTCTTTGCTAGGTAGCCTGACCAGTTGTGAACTTGTGCTAAGAGTCCTTTAGCTTCCTTTATAGCCTGGATGATAGAGGCTTTCAGTAAAGCCACTTCCGTAATTTTCTGGTTGATCTCGTTGGCATACTGTGTTGTTGGATCTAGTAGCGCCCTTGAAGTGGAAGCAATAGTTCTCTTGAGTTATTTGTTCACCAATACCATATCAGTACATGAATTTTTAATGTGGTCATCGCACTTAGAAAGGTTGCATGCCAAAAAATATTCTAGTGCATCTATTACGATTTCAGTAACTAAGGGCCAAAGGGTCGGGAGCTTTTAACTCACTTCCTTAACCCATGTCTGTAGTGCCTACTTCTCCTAAAGAATTTTGTCTCTTTTCCTTGCTATGGAGAGAATTTGTTGTTGTTGTTGATCATGTTTTGTTGTCAAATTATTGTGCAACGCCTCCGCTTGGCGTGCATCTAATTGAATGAAATGAAACAATTGAGAAGATGATCAACTCTGGAGGTCATCAAGGGTCATGGTAGAGGGTGTAGGGAACCAACTTTATAATGGCTAGCAGCTGACAAATGATTTCTCAGACTGCGCTTCTGGTGAGGTCTTATTGCGAGGGTTCAGCGGTTTGAGTATGAATATGGGTTGGGCTGCACTGCAATGGTGATAGAGTGACGAGGTTGGAAGTCAGGGCCAAGGTGTGCAGGGCTCCTGTGCCCAAGTTTTCAGAGATGATAGGATGATCAATTTACATGAATTTTCCTAGTGCTAGTAATAAAGATAACAAAGAAGTAGTGTCAGACATCATGCTAATAGGGGGAACTATGAATGCCACATTAGTAGTGTTTGTAATGGGTTGGAATGCAAAGTCTACCTCCATTTTCATTTCAATACCCAACGGAGTTCCAAATGGAGGAATGTCTGAGATGGTGGTTGAGGTGGAGGTTGTGTGAGGTGATGGATCGCATGACATCGGGGATGTAGTGGATGTAGGTGGTGGGTTTTCCTTAGTGATTCGCATGTTGGTATGTGATTGTGGTTCCTCTCTAGTGAGATCATCCACTTGAGAAAAGGTAACCTTATGTTGTTTCTTGGGAACATATAATGGTTTGGTTGTAAGTAGGTGAGTATTCCTGATGGCGGGTTCAGTATGTGAATGAGGGCTTACCGGGGGAATTGAAGCAATGGTTGGGTTGTAGGTCAAAATAGGAATAAGACTACAAGTGATAAATTCATAAAAGGAAGGGAAATGACTTAGTGACGCTCTGAGGTCCTCGAGAGTACTGTAGAATTTCATCATCTTCATCTTGAGCTTCTTGATGACTCGATTGAGTGTTTCTTCTACGGTTCACTTCCTGACCAAGCAGTGGCATAGACAACATTCCTTTAAATGAATATGTCGTCCTCCCTGCCCAAGCTATTCCATTCATGCCAATCCATGACGAGACTTCGGTGTGGAATGCTTCCTTTGAGAGAACAAATGGTTGGGCACGCATCTGAAATGTGTCTGAGTTGATGCACTTAGGTCAAACCCAAGCATTACCATGGCTTATGCCAAACCATATATCTTGTGAATATTCATCTATGAGCTTTGGTGACATCCTAGGCTTGGCTTTGATAATGTTCAACATTTTATGGTACCATCTGGAAAAACGGGCCTCATTAATTTCCTTATTGCTATGATCCCTAAAGGACTACCATGGAAAATATTTGAGGGCAAGGGGCTGATCATTAGCAACCGGTGTTATCTCCCTTCCTTCTGGTGCACACCACTTCCACGTTGCTAAATAAACAACAATATATCCATAAATAAAATAATTTTCCCTCTTGTAGATATCCTCACAAGCTTCAAAGAGCTTATGCAATAGAAAACTACACCAATTCAATTTTGCACCTTGTACACAGGCTTCCATGATTAAAATAGTATCTAAGGTACATTCGCCTCTTAAGAAATGGCACATGAGATTTCTTGCAATTGTATAGCAAGCGAACTTGACAATAGGTTTATTAATTGGTTCAATCAAGGCTCCCTTACCACCACGCTGAGTGTTGTATTTGTTGTAGTAGTTTTCGTCACCCATCTTCTTCCCTTGCTTGGAAGTATTTAGAAAGTGATTGACATTGTGCCTCCTGCAACAGACAACCCTATGAGTTGGTGGATGTCGACAACACGGATTATGTATTCCTTGTCAAGCCATAGAGACCCTCCATGCATTCTATTGATGAGGAATTTGGTACATTGCATCGTTGCTCCCGCAGTGCCAAACATTGGTAGACTCCTCAAATGTAGTAGTGTCAACCTTGTAGGCCTCTGAAATCTTCTTTAGTTCTCAACAATGGGCTTCCGTCAAATTTGGAAACAACTTTTATATAAAATTCTCATTTGAGTGTTGGAAAATGGAATGAGAGTGAGAGGTCATTGTCCACAAGCGCAACCTTGTTGTATTTTCCATAGAGGGACTCAATTTTAGTGATTTTGATGTCGGGTTTGGGTGCTAGAACAAATATTATGGTCTTAGTCATGGTCCCATTTCGAAGATGATACACAAGGTACACAGGTGGTGTGGACTTGGGTTGGAGGCTAGGGAAATTCAACACAAACTCGAGACTAGGCAATTCGACCACCTAAATTTCACTATTGAAACTTATCTTTTTTGTGCAAACTAAATAAAAAGACCCGATACGGTGTTTGTGACATGACCACTTAACTAATTAATAGGATAACTTTCCATACTTGACTCTAATCATGGCAATAACAGTGACTGTGACCTGGACTTGATCGGGGTGATGTAAACACTGAAAAGGCGGATGGGAATGATGGTTATTATGATGTCATGATGGCAGGTTCCTCAAAATTGATAACCATATCATGGAAGGATAATTATGGAAGATATTTTCCCCAAATATGAATTGATCCAAGGAATTATTACTTATAAGACTATTGTCACTTACAGCTCCCCAACCACAAGTGGTTGTTGAGAGAGGCATATGATTGACGCAACTAATGCTTGTAGGAATTCATTTGTAACTATCTCAATTGAATTGACTAATGGAACTTAAAATAAATGACACAACTAAAAAGGATTATCATAACTAAAAGAACTAACTGTTTCTACCTAAACCTAACTATGATCCCCTTTCAGAGATCAAATCATTTTGATGTAGAATCAGTTTCCACTTGGTATTGTTTCAGGCGCACACCATTCACCCAGCCAAGAAATAGGACTCCATCCAGTTGTGCGACCTTGACAACCCCTGCTTCTTTTACTTCCACAACAATGAATGGTCCTAACCAATGCATTTTCAACTTTCCAAGATGTTTTTTGAACTTTTTGTCGTATAAAAGAATATGATCTCCAACTACAAAAGATTTTTTCTTTATGTGCCAGCCATGTCATGATTTCTGCCTTTGCTTCTCAATAGTTTGGTGGAATTCCTCCAAAAACCTAACTTCGTCCAAATCCCAAAGCTCTTCCAACCATTTTGAAATTGATTCATCTTCTAACATGTGAGTGGCTTGTGCAATAAAAAGGTTCAGGTTGGTGAACTCGACAGGTATTGTGGCTTCTCGTCCATAGACTAGCTGGAAGGACATATACTTGTGCAGTAGCTTGATGGTTGTATGGTAAGCCCATAACATGGTCAACACCCGTTCATCCCAGTCATCCCGGTTTGCAGATCATATATTGGTGAGGCCCCATTCTAGGATTTTGTTAAAATCTTCTACAATACCATTTGCTTGAGGGTGGTATGGGATGCTCTTATGGTGCTATATCATAAAGTTATGTAGTAATAAAGTGATTGTCTCATTAATTAAGTGGGTCCCAAAGTTTTTGGTGAGGCTTCTAGGGCACGCAAACCGAGTGATAATATTCTTGAAGATGAACCTGGCAATAGTGTCTATAGTGCAATCCTTAACTGGTGTTTCTTCAACCTATCTCGTAAGGTAATCTATGGCGATAATAATATTTCTGGCATGTGAGTGACATGTTGGTGGATTAATAGGCCCCACAAAGTCAACTTCCCATTTCTCAAAGGTGTAGAGGGCTCATACCAGCTACAAAGGAAGTTCATCCCGATGTGATGGCTTTTCGTCCCTCTGGCAAACATCACACCTCTTAGCATACTCTTTTGCGTCTCGTAACAATGTGGGCCACCAGAGTCCAACCTACAACACTTTCCTTGCGGTGGCTTTCCCTCCCATATGTCCACCCACAACTCCTTAATGACATTCCCATAATACATCTTTCTTCTCATGATCAATAACACATCTTCTCAATATATAGTCAAGGCCCATCTTGTATAACTGTCCTGCAATCAACTGGTAATTTGTGGCTTGAACCACCATGTGCCTCACTATCTTATCGTGTACTCTTCTGAGCATTTCCCCATGGCTAAGAAAAATGCAATGTCCTCCAAGTATCCTCGTATGGCCTCAACTCGGAATAGGTCAACATCTAGCAGTTGATCATCTATTGATCCTCCAACTTCACCCAACTCTAGCTGAGAAAGATGGTCAGGACCCACATTTAACCTCCTTGGCTTGACGATTACCTCAAACTAAACTCCTGGAAGAACAAAGCCATCTACAAATCCTTCCTTCGAGCACAAACTTTTTCACTAAGTACTTTAAGGCAGAGTGATCAGTAAATAATTTGAATGCCCCCCCCCCCCTAACCAGAAGATAGTGCCAGAACTTATGGAGCAAGTACACCATCATGAGTGCTTCTCACTCAGTCATGGTATAGTTCCTTTCCACTGTGGACAAATTTTTTCTAGCAAAGTAGATCGGGTGATCAATTTTTCCATCTACAAGTTGATCCAAAACAACTCCAAAAGTGATTCCTGAAGCATTGATATGGACATGAAATTGTTTATTCCAATATGGATAAACCAAGATTGGTGTGTTGTCCAACTTTTCCTTTAACACATTGAAAGCATCTTCACAGTCATCAAACCATGTAAACATTTCAGACTTCTTCAATATCTTTTATAAGGGTGTGGGGATCGAGGCACAGTTGCATATTAACCAACGGTAGTACCCTATATGGTCGAGGATAGAACTCAATTGCTTAACACTTGTCGATAGGGGAATATTCAAAATTACCATGACCTTAGCAGAATCGACACACACTCCCTCTTTACAGACTATATGCCCCAGAAGCATTCCAAAAGGGACGACAAATATGCACTTCTTCAAGTTTAAAGAGATTTGCAGCTGTCTACAATGGTCAAACATCACTTGGAGCAAACCAAAATTGCTTTTATTAAACTGTAGATGGTCCAATCATCCATGTAAACCTCTAGAAAGCTATGAATATAATCCTAAAAGGTAGCGATTAAAATCCTCAAGAATATTTTTGGTGCATTAGTGAGTCCAAAAGGAATGACATGGTAAGCATAGGATCCCCATTCTTTCGTGAATGTGGTTTTCTTCTTATCCTCCTTTGCAATATAGACTTGGTGGTAACCAGAAAATCCATCAATAAAATAATAGGCTTCATTTCATCTCACATTATCTAGGACCTCATCACTAAAACGGGTGGGGAATGGATCATGAACACAGGAATTGTTCAGATTCCAATAATCCATATAGACTTGGATTTCTTCAGAGTCTTTTTTGTTCTATATAATAATTGGACTGACCCACTCAACCTTGTCAACTGGGAAGATAAGTCTTGCTACTAAAATTTTGTCTATTTCTTTCTTCACCTTCTTCTTAATCCTCCCTTTTTCCCGTTGTCAACCTATATAATTGGTCTAGTAGCTCAGGGTCTCCTCTGTAATCCGTCGGCTCTATAAACCTCGGCCCTTGATAAGGATCCATAGGCTATATCACCTAGAATCCCTCCACTTCAAAGGTCGTGGTATCTTTCTTTAGGTTGATTACTGCATGGTTTTCAAAGGCCCAGTCTATCCCCAACAAAGCCAGATAGGGATCTTTGTCCCCCCTGATATCTATTACTTCGAAACCTGCGTATGTTTTACCCCAGCTATGTCAACTTCTAAATATTCCAGACACCCCAAAGGGAGGATGCAGTACTAGTTTTCCATGCACAACTAAATCAAGGATAATGGTAGCTTGGGCCTCCCCAAGGATTCCCAGGTTCTTCTTCATAGGATATTCGCATCCAATCCCAAATCCAACATTATATCATTGATTTAGAATCATGTGAGTTGTGCATCAACTCAAAATTCCATCCATGTTCTTTTCTTTTTCATTCGCACTCGTCCAGAGTGTCTCTCAGGCAAGTTGGCGAAAATTCTCCCTTCTAGAGTTTCTTCTTCCATAACAACCCCTTTGATATGTTTCTGCAACTTCCCTAACATTTTCTCGTCACTTACAATTTGCAGGAACAACTTGAACCATTACGTTCTAGTTTTGGAATTTTCTTGTGGTACTTTCAGGCTTATGGATTTCAACAATTCTAGTTGTTCCCTTTGAGGGTCATCAGTTGGAAACAACTTGTTACAAATATCCACAACCTCTTTGTAGTACCTTTTCTACTGGCTAGAATCGTACAAATGCTTTAGTGAAGTAAGGCTTATTATCCTTGATTGTTTATCATCTCTCAAGTAAGCTTTGGTTTTCTTTCCTCCCTGGGTGACTATGTTAATATTTGATAGGGGAGCTTGTTCTAGTTCCCTTAGTTCTGCATTAATAATATTTTCTCCCCTTTGGCAGTTTCGCTCCTCCCATCTAGCAATTAGCTCTGGGAAATCCTTTATTGCATGCATATTAAATCTACATTGAGAACACCAGGGTCTTCTAAGTAGCAGGCAATCTCTTGCTACATGCCCTTCTTGACCATAATTATTGTAGTGGATTGGACCTCTACGTCATGTTCTTCCCCCCTTTGTTCCTCGACCTCGTTGCCTTCAAGGAGTCTCATTGATCTAGTAGGTAGATCAGTCCAATCAATCAACTAGGGCGTCTAACACTCTACATTGATCAGTGTGGTGAGTTGGTGAGCCACAAAACTCACAAAAGTGTTGTTTGGAACATTGGAATACTTCTTTATAATTGGACAAAGGCAAGGGATATGTACATATGTTCTGCATATTTCTCAATACTCAGTTGGTGCTACACTCTGCTAGTTAAGAAATGTATGGAACTGAGTGTGCCTTGTATATAAATCTTGTGTACCAATCTACGCAACTCTAGTGGAGGGTAAAGATGTGGAAGGCCCCGTCGATACTGAGGGAGTGCTTGGGCCTCGAATTCTTGGGCACTCTGTGGCATTATGCCCCTCAATATGGTAGTTGGTATACCATACATGCAATCGCACAGGTAACACCTATTGCAGGTCCCTCAGATTCTCGATCATATATGTTATCTGGTGTTGCTTGCTCCAGGGCATCTTGTAGAGTATCAATTTTTTGTTGAGTCAGTGTCGTGTGTGTAAGTGGAAATAATGCCTTGATAAACCAATCTCATTGATGATTGGGGTCAATAGGGTAGCTTATCTTTCCAAGGCATCTAAATATTTGCATCATCTCCTAGGTAGCTTCATCCTCTCTGTGCTTAATTTCCCATTGTTCTAATAGCCCTTGTTGGTTTCTCTGATGGAGTTTAAACTCTTAGACAAACTCCCATTGGACCTCATTTATTGTCGGGTTTTGTCGTAGTGTAGACCACTTGATGAACCATCTCAAGGCTCTACCTCGAAGAGTGGTATGGAATTCAATAAGCTTTGTGGCATCTAAAGTCTGGCAGGCTCTCCAGATGGCCTCGCACAAATACCAATGTTGTTTGACGTCTTCAGTCCCTTTCCCAAAGAATTTTGGGTGTTTAGTAAAGGATCTCGCCATGTTACCAACCATACACGGTTGGACCAATGGAACAATTATGAATCCTTGGGAACCTAGTTGTGACGATCCTTTGGAACCCAAGTTACAATTACTATTTTTACCGATAGTGGAACCAACCTTATAGGCAGTGTGCACATTGTGGACATTAATAACTTTAACTAGCTTAGACAAAAATTGACCAGGGTTGTTATAAAGTACCAGGGGAAGGTTGGGGAGGTACTACCTAAATTATTAGGCAACAAATCACTACTCATCGGGGACATATCATTCTTGAAAAATAATCTTCTCATAGTGAAGTGCATGTCATCCTCTAGGCTTTCCTCAAAAACTGTAGGGCCTGATCCATCTAGCATTCTCATTTCTGCTGGCGAGGTGGTGTGTCTATTACTTCTTTGAACCTTTGTCACTCTAGAAATTTCAATCTCTCCTACTAGATTAGGGTTTTCTCTATCGTCGTCCCCATAGCTCCACAACTTCAGTCGACTTTTTTCTCCTTCTCATACCTATGGACTACTCAACGTCGCTCCTGCTTGGTGTAGCTCCCTTTCCATCTATAGATCTCATGCAAAGATTTCTCCTATCATTCTTCAGCTATCTGTGTTCTCATTTTCACTCTTATATATCTAGCCTTCCAAAATTCATTTGCATCCATTTCACCACTATTTTCATAGCGCCCAGTCAGGTAACATCCCTCCCCTTAGGCCCTTCCCTCAGTACCAGGGCTTTAAGATACCATATGTGTCTTCTAGAACTCCAACAAGTTTTCTTTTACCATTAGAACTTTAATCACAATGGGATTTCCTTCAACAGTCTCCCCCTCAGCCCCGACTTTAAAATGGCCTCAGCCTTAGAGAAAGATTGATGGCCCCCTGTAACAAACTCAATAATGTATACTTCTAAAGTAGCTTGCACCGAGAGGTTAATAGCCTGAGATAAATCTGTATCAATTCAGTGCAATTGAACAAGGTATACTTGAGTCTAGGTATGAGTATATCGTCTTAAGCTATCATTGTTTTCATTGATCTATAACCTCTACAACCAACAATAGAGGCCCTCTAGAAACTTGCACCGGAATATCTCATACTTGTCATTCACAAGATTCACATACAGGATATCTTCCTTCATCTGCTTCACAGTTCTATGGCATAGATGCACTTGTTGAGAGGCAAATTGCTCTATTTGATCATGCTACTGATCTTGTAGACCTCTCTTAAATATTCTAGACACCATATTCTAGATCCCTCTTTAAAAGTTCAGGTCCCGGAAATGGAACCATTTGTTGGTGAAAAATGATGATCAGGTTGAGACCCTAGGTTTAGGCATAGGGGACAACATAGAGTCTGTCATAGTCTAGCATAGTGCCGACACTTTCACCTTACTTAAGAGAATAAGGCATCTCACCCAAGGCATGTTGCAGCCTTACTAAATTAAGGGACTGGAATGAGACATCAGAGGAAATCATTTAGAGCAACTAGCACTAATTCATATAAGAACCATGATATCGGACATGCAATCAGTGCAGAAGAAAATAGCTTAAGTATTCACAATGGTACATAATACACATATGCATCCATAAAAAAAATTTAAAAGGGGGGCACATGAAAACAACATAAGAAGACTCTCAAATATCCCTGCAACTCCCCTTTTCATTAGATTCGGCCAAGATTACATATAGACATGAGGCTCAGAGCCTTCTCAACAGAACAAAGATTAGAAAGATAAGCTAATATATAAGCAGAAGGTCACAGAGTAGTGCAAGCTCCATAGGCTCCGTGACAGTATTTCAGTACATTCCTCTCTCTCCCCCTGTTGTCTTTCCCTTCAGCCTTTTTAACACTACACTTGCCTGAATTGTTTCTTCCCCCTCGGATGCTCCATCCATCTCTTTTCGGTTGCATTTGTTGCTTAGATGTGACTAATTCCTTGGTTGTTGGTGAATGTTTGGACTCGGTTGTGACTGCATGTGCCCTGATTTCTTCGACTGGTCCTCTGCAACTGTCAATTTCCAGTGGGCTCTTTCTCTTTCCTTGGTTGTCTTCCTCGCCACTTTCCATTGGTAATATTTGGTCAAAATGTGGTCAACCATCAAACCATCGACACAACATGCCAAAAATTAATCCTCAAAATGAAGGACCCAATAGGGAAGCCATTGCTCCCAATTTTTTAGGCCACAACCTGAAGGAATCCACCATTCCCTAAACAATAAGCCACCACTTTCCCAATGAAGTCCCTAACCTTCAAACCCTTGTGGAACACATTTCATTAATTTTTAGATTGGGCCCATGAACTCTAAACTCAAATAATTGTAGGCCTTGTTTCATCAATTTTCACACTGGACCCACGTAAGTTCTCTAATCAAAATCAATATAAAACTATTTATGTTGATCCAACACATTCAACAACACTTCATCACTTTTCTCATCAATAATACATCAAAAAAACTATATAAAAAACCTCTACTCAACACATATATCAAACCCTAGACAACTCACCCTAACTCAACCCTCAGTCATTCCAATTCAACAATACATAGTAGCATAGTCTCAATATATAACAACACTAACCTCACTTAGCCAATACATATGAGCAACACTACAACAAATGCATGACTATACAAGGATCATGACAATCAATGCATAAATAATACAAAATATAATACAATGCATCTGTAGTTCATATCTACAACAATATACAACTATTTTCAACAACAACACTTTACAAATATAATAGCCTAACAAAACTTGGTAGCACACTTTATTCTCTGCACCAACAAACACACTTTGATAATCACTTTTCTTTATATGTAGGAAGCCTCTTATTATATTGATCAAATAATTCTACACATGTAATCATCCTGTGTGCAATGATCTTATACTCCAATTGTATACATTTAGCTCTAAATCATTCTACATCCAACCTATGTTTGATCCACGACAACACCATTTAAAACACATCAGCCCTCTACCAAATCAGACCACATCAACACATTGAAGGCATTCCACTTTGTCCTGATGACAAAATCAAATGATTAATATTTTGACCAGATCAAAACAACCTGTTGCCTCCAAAAACCTTGGGTAAATACCCTAGTAAAGCCCATGGTTTTTTATTTTGAATACGCAAGATCATGTACACGACTCTTATTCTAAACATCCACACGTGTATGTGAGTTGCTCACATAGAAATCACATATGGATCGCAAAGCTCATACTTTTGCAATCTGCTCCACCCAGATTTGCTTCTATTTATTCAAGCCATCTGCACACATGCTTCCAACAAATGTACACCTCCATAACATCATATATGCATCAACATCATTCACAAAAATTCCTACAATTGTTGACATCAATGGCAACACATAGTTGACTTAACTGTTGACATCAATGCCAAAACCATGTCACAACAACTTTCCTATGGATATGGGCTAAAAATAAAATAAATTGGACTTAAAATCTTAGGAGAAGCTCTTCCTCTGAAAACAAAATGGAAGTATAGGAATTCCAAATCCATAAAAATTAAGCTCAACCTTGGGAGTGAAAACTTGGGGGAGATGACTACAAAACTTAGAGGAATTGTGGGGGGGAATAAGAGAAGGAAATATGCAGTGAACATTGAGGAAAAATTATTAGTCCAGATGAATGGAACAATTGTGGGTCCCCACATATGGAATGCATCTTGGAAAAATGTGACAACTAGTTCGATATCATCGCTTTTGGAAAATCCACAATGGGTAAGTGGCACTATTTTGGGAATATTCTTGGTAGTAAATGAAAACACTAAAATAAATAGCATATCTTCAACTCTATAAAGAACATATGGCCAATCGAGGTAGAACCAAGGTATCTCACTATCAAGCACCCCAACTAGAACTTCCTAAGTGACATTCGTGGAACTCCAATAATAGTGGTGAGCCACTCCCAAAGGGCTTCAACTTGGACAACTTTTGGAAGGACCTGAGGAACAAAAAAATTAGAGTATAAGAGGGAATGAATAAACTAAGATGGGGTTATAAACCTTAAGGAAGAATTCAAATTGGCTATGGGTACCTGTATCTCCCTTCATTAAGAATATGGAACAAAATATTGAGATAAAATCTATGGTTAAAAGTGCTTCTATTTCTTTGGCTTAAGTCATTGGAAAAACCTCATCGTTTATAGGCCCCTCTATTTTTTCCTATGTAGGCAAACAAAGGAAAACACTAAATATCTCCTCAATACTTTCCCATTTACAACAACCCTATGGGATGAAGAAGCCTCTACAATTAGGCAATTGGATAGACATAAACTAAGCCTAATTATTACTATAACTAAATGGATATCATGTAATTTCAATCAATTTATTATTAGGATAGCTTGACAACTCTTTATAGGATTCTTCCTTTATGAAAATTGGAAAGAAAGGAACCAACACATCTTTAAAAATCTCACTCAAGGGGTGAACTTAATTTGGGATAGAATTAAGCAAAATATCAAGGAATCAATACTCAATATTCCTTGGACAGATCACAATTGGAAATGGAACAATCAAGAAGCATCAATCTTGAAATCCCTTGGAATATACGCTTTGACTGCTTCCAAGCCGACTTCCTTTGGGTCTCCAAGTGCCTCCATTTTAGCTCAATAAGAGCCCCTCCCTCACCCCACTGAATTTTATCAAGCTTAATTTTGATGGTGCATCCAAAGGTAATCCAGGCCCAGCTAGATTTTGGGGAGTATTCAAGAACCACCTAGAGCTATTCTATAAATCTTTGCGAGAGCCCTTAGAATTGAAAGTAACAACACTCATGAACTCTTTGCATTACAATTTGCTTTTGAAGTGTTAATTTTGTGAGACTTTCCCAAGACTAATATTCAAAGGAGATTCACAAGTAATTATTATAATGCTCAAGAAACGCCAACAAGGATCTCCCCCATCCAGAATCTCAGGAATTTGGAGAATGGAATATGGATTGGAATATATTAGACATCTTACTTCTCAATTTCTTATTATTGCTCCTTACCATCTTAGAAGATTAGGAAACAATATGGAAAAATTCCTAGCTAATAAAGGGCTCAATCATGACTAGTGCCTCTTCATACACATTGGAGAATAGAAATCCAAGATCCACTAAAGAAACAATGTTGGCTATTTCTCAAGCAGGGGAACAATCCTAAGATTAGTTGTTAAAAATGAATGTCCCACGTGCAAGAAAAGTTATGCCAACATTAGTCTCCTACATCCCTTCCAAAGCCTACATTTGTGGCACCAAAATGCACCACCCGTAACATGCAACACTTCAAAGCATTAATGGGGATTTTAGGAAATTTAGTTTTTGTGAAATTGTTATTTCCTCCTAGACCAACTCATCATTGTAGACCACCCTCACTGCCTTGCCTAACCACAATTGCAATGGAAACATATGTAGATTTCAGATGCATTAAGAAGCACAACACCTTGGCTCACCCACTCTTGCTTTATTTATGATGGGTATGTTGGTTTATTTGGTATACTCTTGTTCATTTATTTGTTTTGATTTTATCTCTAGTTTCTTTGTCTTTTGATTGGGCGCAACAACCTTTCTTCCTCAATTGTGCTCTCTCCCTCAAAATTTTGGTTGGTTGTCTTTATATGTCTCCTTTAAATCCTTGCATATGCATCCCGGTGGCCTAGATTGCACCTATAAATTCTATGGCACCCTCATCCTTGTAAATTTCATCTCTCTCTTCTTGTTGTGTGTTTTCTCTTGACTATGCCTTGTCCTAGAACAAGCCAAGGCCATTGGGGTTGTCATGGGAGATGCTGGTAACCACAAATCAGTTCTCAACAAAATGTTGAGAATTTGGCTACCATGTACTCAATGCACGCTTTATCAACAACCTATAATGAAATCAACATAGTTGAAACAGAGGCTCAAGTGGAGAGGATTTTTCTTGAGGATGAGGAAATTGAAGAGAATGTGGGATGTTGGGTCCCAAACATTAGCACTAGCCTCTATCGTTACAACAAAAAGCTTTAAATTATCGATATTTGCTAGTAGATAGAGAGAATTAATGATAAGGTGTTTATGGAAAGGAGTGAGGCCCAAGTGGAAATCATCCTTTGTATTAATTCCCTTCGATTAAAGAAAAATAAATTAGACAACAAAGTGTCTCTACTAGCTAATAAGATTGCATATCTAGAATTTCCAGCATTACCAAAGGAGGATGAGAACCTAGATGTAGGTTTTAACCCCGTACAGAAATTACCTGCGTATGAATTCTAAAAACAGAAAATAAACAATGATAGGAGTATAAAACATAAAATAGATATACATAGAGATTTTCCACTAGATCCCAAAACAGGGACTACAAGATTGATTTTTCATTATATTCCTTTCAATGTTACAATACATATATATACATGTCGAAGCATCCATAAACCCCAATCCATTAACCCAGGATTAAAACACAACTGTAGTTCCCTTGATTGGATCTACAAAATACCATGGATACAAATCATCATGCCCAAAACCATGTGCGAAACCATAGGTAGGTCCTCCCACCTAATATAGGTTCCCAAAAAAAAATCCTAGGGCGCTGCCCTCGACCCATGCAAGGGGGCTACCGCCCCCCTTGTGACCCCCCTGATGCGCCAGACACAATGTACAGGGGGGGCACCCCCTCCCCCCCCCCCCCACGCGTCGGGTAGTCGTGGAAATAATATAACACACACCAACATTCTCCCACTTGTTGTTTTCTTTCCATAGGGGGCCACAGGAGACTTAGTCATTGGTCCAGCCTGCAATTCCCATTGTTTCTCTACACCAAGAGAAATTTTCAATGCTCACAAACTTTGTCAATGCATTTACAGTATTCTTCAAAGTGTCCACCTTTACTAGCAACACCTTTTTGTCCTCAACCATATCCCTCACAAAGTGATACTG
>APFE030501996.1:128286-157776 GCA_000404065.3 Pinus taeda
AACCCCCATTTGTTGCCAATGGGTTTCCTTCCAGCCAGCAACTCCACCAAATCCAAAGCCTCATTTTTGTGCAAAGATGTCATTTCATCAACCATGGCCTCTTTCCAGAGTTTGCCATCCTCTAAATCTACTGCTTCCCTCACAGTTTTGGAATCATCATTAGTAATAGATAAAGAAAATTTTGAACAGAAAGCAGATGGACTATACCTTTCTAGCTTCCTTCTTTCTCGAACTAATCTTCTCATAGCTCAGATTTACTATCCAACTTTGTTCTTTTCTCCTTTGGAACATGTACATATGCATCACATCCAAATACTCTCAGATGTGAAAGAGAAGGTTTCTGACCAGTCCATACCTCTTGTGGAGTCTTCCAACACTGATGAAGGTGATATGTTGACCATGTAACATGCAGTCTCTATCGCCTCTGCCCAAAATTCTTGTCCTAACCCGACACCGTTGCACATGCTTTTGCCTTTTCCATCAGCATCATATTCATTCTTTTTGCAACTCCATTTGTTGAGGTGTGTATGGAGTAGTATTCTACCATGCTATGCCACACTTCTTACAGAACTCTTCAAATTCCTTCTTGCAAAACTCTCCATCATTATCTGTTCTCATCACCTTTATCTTCTTCTCTATTTTGTTTTCCACTAGAGCCTTAAATTCTTTAAACCTTACAAAGACTTCAACTTTCTTCCTGAGGAAATATATCCATATATTCCTTGAGAAGTCATTTATAAATGATACATAGTACATAGACTTACCCAGTGATGGAACCGACACAAGTCCAAACACATCACTGTGCACAAGCTCTAATATCTATTTCGCCCTCTTAGCACCAGAGGGGAAACTCACCCGATTCAGCTTCCCATACACACAACTTTCACATAAATCAAAATCCAGAGAGATATTAGACATACCTTCTACCATACCATTACCATGAAGTATTTGAAGGCCCTTCTCTCCAATATGTCCAAGCCCTTGATGCCATAGCATGGTCTTTTCTCTAAAGACCACTAGATTTTATGCTCCACTTTCAGGAACCACAGAATTGTTGCACCCATCAATAACAGTGCTACCTTGAAGCTTGTACAAAGTTCCAATCCGAACTCCTTGCATCAATACTAGTGCTTCCCGAACCATCTTGCAGGTATCTTTCTCGAACACTGTTTTTACACCTGCATCATCCATCTTGCTTACAAAAATAAGATTTCTAGCCAATGCAGGAATATGCAAAACACCCAGAAGTGTTCTAATCCTTCCACCTTGCAACTTCAACTTAATTTTTTCGTGACCAACAATTCTAGCCTTCATGTCATCCCCTAAGAAGACATCACCACCATCATATTTTTCATACTCACAGAACCACTCTCTATGGGGAGTGAAGTGAAAGGATGCACCTGGGTCAATCAACCATGCCTCATGATCTACATGTGTACTTGAAGAAGAAGCCAAGTACATATCCCCACCTTCATCTGAGGTAGTTTTCGCCTCTGTAAAAGGAGCATCATCAGATCCCTTTCCTTTCACAAGAGCTTTAGATTTATAGTGCCTTTTGAAGTGCCCTTCCTTTTCGCATTTCCAGCACACCTTTACAGGTTTTCCTAGAGATTTAGATCTCCCTCTAGATTTAGATCTCCCACTCGAGGACTTATTTTTGTTTCTATTCTGGGACCATCCTCGTACAGACAAGGCATCACCATTCTGACCCTCCATATTTTTTTGTCTCATCTCCTCTAACAATAAGGATGAGACTATTTTATCAAACTGCAAGGCAATTGCATTGCTACCTATTGCAACAACCAGAATATCCCTCGAATCTAGTAGAGAACACAACAAACCGATGCACTTATCTTCATTTGAAATTTTAATAACAACAAATAATAATTACCTTACAATAGTATTAAAGGCATTTAGATGTTTTGTCACCAAGTCTCCATCTTTCATCCTCAGGTTATACAACTTTTTCCGTATGAAAAATTTATTCACGAGAGACTTAGATTGGTACAGAGTCCCTAACTTGTCCCACAAAGCCTTCGCCAAAGCTTCCCCTGATACATTCAACAATACTGAATCTGAGACACACAATCGCATTGTGCTCTTTTCCTTCTGATCCAACTTCGCCCAATCTTGAGCTGACATTGATGTTGGTTTAGTACCCAAATCTACCGCAATCCATTGATCTTTATCCACCAGCAGATCCTCCATCTTGAGTTTCCACAACTCAAAAATCTGACCATTAAATTTCTCGATCTTTATCTTTCCACTGCTCGCCATCTTCTTTCACCACAAGAATCGATCCCGTAGATCTCCCACTAAACAAGGTCTACCATAGGCCCAAGTAAAACCCCTCAGCAACAAAGGCATCCCCTTGAAGCCAAAACAAATCCGATACCAAATTTTAGGTTTTAACGCCATTTAAAAATTACCTGCATACGAATTCTAAAAATAGAAAATAAACAATAGCGACAACATAAAACAAATATGCATAGAGATTTTCCCCTGGATCCCAAAACTGGGACTACCAGATTGATTTTTCATTATATTCCTTTCAATGTTACAATACATATATATACATGCCAAAGCATCCATAAACCCCAATCCATTAACCCTAGACTAGAACATAACCGTAGTTCCCTTGACCAGATCTACAAAATACCATGGACAGAAAACCATCATGTCCAAAATCATGTGTGAAATCCATGCACAAAACCATAGGTAGGTCTGCCCACCTAATATAGGGTCCAAAAGAAATTTCCCGGGGTACCACACCCAGCACAACATACAAGGGGGGCTACCACCCCCCCTAGCTCATGGGGTAGTTGTGGAAATAATATAACACACCCCCAACACTAGAGACAATATGATTGGACTCTCCTTTAGACTAATATGTTTACATCGATTATTTTTGTTTATCTATCATTAAGCAATAAATCTATGTCTCGTGCTAGTTATAGACATATTTTATCTAGTAACTCTCTAAATAATATCAAACTTTTGTTATTACATTACTATCATGTTATTTTTTAATATAGTAATTTGGACAAAAGTTGTGTGCTTATGTTACTCGATTGGTTTCCCTAGTGGTAGGCTAGTGACCATGGGAATATATCTTTTTGGTTATCTAATATGAAGTGGTCACTTAGCTTACAAAAAAATGTAGCGAGAAAGATAATATCTTTCCCTATGTCCCATACTGTTATATCCATGTGCACTCAGAGATCCATGACGGTTGTTCCAAATCTTAAGCTCCTAGTGTACAAAAATTGTTTAAAGTCGAGAAAGTGATTTCTTATTTATAGCAACATAAATAAATTGCTATCTTTGCCATCAAAGAAACTAGTCATGCTTCCAAGTCACCCAATGCCTTTTGGACTCACAAAAAGTACTATGTTTCTCTACCATTTAACCCATTGCTCTCTCCTCCTCTACAAAAAGTCCCAACAACACTCAGTGAACCCTTTAGAGATAAAATTATGTTAAGAAGATATTTTAGAGTTATTGTGAAAGGTGATCCATCGTGGAGCCCTCCAGCTTGTCATCTCTTGTATGTTAATAACCACTTTGAAATTAAGAGAGGTAAGCCCCATCTGGTAGCCATCTATATACCTCTTAATAAAGTTGTGTGACCCTTAAGTACTTGTTGTCAAACATGTCTTCCCTAAAAAATATTTGAGACAATACCATCTTCTGTAAGTCTGATCTTAAGTTTGGGTTTTACCAAATCTGAACGGCTCTAGAAGATAGGTACAAAATTGTTTTTATTGTCCCTTAGGGACAATATCATTAGAAAGCTATGCCTTTTAATCTAAGGAATGATCCTAGTGAGTTCTAAAAACAAATGGAAGAGATTTTCTAGCAATATATGTGGATCAAAGTTTATATTGATGATTTGCTTATTTGTTTTAAGAATTTGCAAGAAAACCTCAAGCACTTGTAAATATTCTATGATTTGGTGTATAAGTATGGCATGGTCTTATCAAAGAAAAAAGATAGAAATAGGATTCTTAGGCTTCAAAATTGCAAAAGGATAGATTTTTTTGCAAAGATCATATTCTTTAGGTTTTCAACAAGTTTCATAAGGAAGTCATAGAAAAGGTTTGGTTGCAAAAATTTCTTGGGAGCTTGAATTATGTGAGACCATTCTACAAATTTCAAAATGACACAATGCTTCTTTACCAACATCTTAAAAAAAATCCACCAACCTAGAGTTCAACCATGACATAGATTATCTGCAAAATAAAAGAGAGTAAAAAAAAATCCACCTTTAACCCTTGCAAGAGGAAATTGATAGTTTATCATTGAGAAACATTTCTACCCATTCACGGGGTGGAGTCCCCATAGAGAAATATGAGGACACAAAAGAATTTTGTGGCTACACATCTAACCCACTTAAGGACCTACATTAAATTGCCCATCAAGTCATAGGGAAGTTCTAGCCATGAAAAGTCATACAACATTTTAGGTTGTATTTAAAAACCATGTGTTTTTTATCAGGACATATTTAAAGATTATGTAGGGGATGCTAGGAAATGAGAAACTACTTATGGAAAATAGGTCTCATATTCTCAAGTGGTTTATGTGGTTAGAGAACTTTGACTCTGAAGTTCAATTCAAGCTTTACTATATAAATTTCCTAGCTAATATGTTAACAAGGGAATAAACAAAGCCTACATTTGTAGCGTTCTCTAAGAACCAACCTTTGTCTCGCTCTAAGTATGATGGTAAAGAGAAAGTTGTTCAAAGATATTCTATAGAGCGAGGACATGCAACTCAAAAACATTCTTAAGAATGAGAACAATGGAAGCTCGAGAGATGTACATCAACGAATTTTCTAGAAAGAAATAAACTATTGGAATTAGTTTCTAAAGAAGTAGCATAGCAATGCACAAGAAGTAGCAGAGCAATACACATTAACCACTCTCATCTTATAAATTAAAAGCTCTCCACTAAGGATTGATATTCTCGAGGAAAAAAAAATCATTTATGCTTGGGCATTATCAAGGCTGCTCAAGAAAAACTATCTAGAGGGTGTTTTGATATTTGAATAGACTACTATGATGAAGATTGACGCTATTGCAATATTGACTAAAGGACTCAAACTACATAAATTTATAAGCTTGTGCTTCAATTGGTTAAAGAAAGAGGTGAAGTATATACATTTGGTGAAATGCAAAATCTAGTTTGCCATCAATGGACAAGATGGACAAAGACTTTCCTCGATAATTTTTTTGTCTAAGAAAATATTCGACACAAACAAATAATTTTGTTATTCATCTCTAGGAAGATATGACAATTGTTTCTCAAAATTAGTTATGGTCTAAATTAAGATTAAATTAAATTGCTAGTGAATTGAAGAAGTTAGATCCTCCAGAGCTAGTACAGTACACTAAAGTAGTAAAAAACAAGTAGAGAAATTTTCTCAAAATTCTCTATAAAAAAGGCCAAGCTCAATCTTCATATATATATGCCTCAATGAATCCTTCCATTGTAATCCTTGCCTTCAAGGATCCAGTGTTGAATAATGCTTCTATAATTTGTTATACCCTGTCTTACTATCTCAAAGAAGAGGAAGACAATGGTGGAGCCTAACACCTTTATGGACTAGCCTTGATATCCATCACGTCTTTTCTAATGTGTCTCTGAGCGTCTTTGAGACAATTTAGCCTTCAACAAATATTTTACAAAGTTGTCCATATAATTTGTATAGAATAATGTGCTTCTACTTTTAAGCTAGTGTAAGTTGTGGTTATCGATTATGGCCTTAAACAGGTATAAATAAAGACATCTTGTGTGAGGCAAGGGATCGAGTCATTTTAGGTCTTGTTTGCTATGTGTACTCTTTCTATGTGCCTTGTGCAATCTTAGAAATTAGAAACAATAATTATTGTAATAAAAAAATTCAAAAGTAAAGCGACATGTCCTCTTAAGTCTTGATGTAACTAAAAAATGAGTTGTTTTTTTAGTTTTTATAGCTATATATTTTACAATTAAAACAATTTATAGTAATTAATATTAATTGTATTCAAAGTAATAAGGTGCTCTATAACTTAGTATAGGATATATGATATCTCTTAACATGATCTATCTATCTATATATATATATATATATATAATGGGAGAATTTATCATTATTGAGATATCAAATCAATAGTGGGTACAACCATCACTCGTTGCTATTTGCAAAAGCATGTTGACTCATCACTGTTATTCAAGGAAAACCACACCATCGAAAGTTACCCGACTCATCATTGTTATTCAAGGAAAATCACACCACCTAGAATTACCCTATGATGGTCCATAAGGGGGCATGCTTTCACTCTTGTAAGATGTCAGTACCCTCTGATGGTCTGTAAAGGAGCAGACTTTCACTCTTGTAAGATGTCTCTAGGTCTTAGGTCTCGTCTCTTCTTCTCTACTATGAATTGCATTAGCTTGCCTTGTGTTTTCTCCAGGCTTGTTTCCTGCACTGCATGGCCATGCATTTTGCATTTTTCAATGTTTTATTTTCAATCCTTTTTTTTGTTGTTGTTTGCATTGTTTGGCAAGGCCATTTTTTCTGGCTTGTGTTTGCATTTTTTTACTGAGAAATTTTATTTTGTTGTTGTATGCAAAGCAGAAGAGGCATTAGAAATGAAACCCGTGTCCTCTATTATAATTTATGAGTGAAGCTGTAAGTATGATTTTGTTTTTCAGTCTATATATAATTCATATGGGTTTTACAAATGAATTTGTATAGGGAGAAACTGCGTAGCAGACGATGGATGGTTGTGGATAGAGCCCTCATCATTCAACCATTTTTATTCATGGTGTAATTGTGCAAGATTTGTTTTTCCAGGACTTCTGATGGACCTATACATGGATGTTAACCAATTCCTTGAAATCTTGTTCGAGCCTCCAACTTCAGCTGAAGTAACAGTGGATGAGGTCAAGGGGTACATCTTGAAACTGGGGTCCATGAAAAAACCATGGAGTCGAATTTTTCATTTTGGACAGCCCAAGTAAAACAAATTTTGCAAAAATTGGAATTTCTAGAAACTGAAAACAACAAGCTCCATTCTAAAATACACACCCTCTCTACCATAGTTTCGGAGGTGGAAGGGGATAATTTACCCCTTAAGAAGATATTACATGAAAGCAAAGAGTAGGAAAATCTCCATCCTCCAAATGATACGTTGCATGCATAAATTCTTGACCTTAAAAGCAAGCAGGAAGAAATCTGATCCCAATAGGCCACCTTCAAACAAGAAATTGAGACACACATCAATTCCTAGGCATAGGTGGTTCGGGCAAAGGATAAAACTCCTACCCCTCTTGCAGCAGTTGAGGAGGTGGTGCAAGAAAAACTTGTGGAAGAACGCACCAGACGAGCGAGAGAATTGAATCTCAAGATGAGAGGTCTCCCCTTATCTTACTCCTCTCTGGATCCTATGTAAGTGGGGGATAGGTTCCTTCAAGATACCCTTAGCCTCCCTGATATAGCTCTGGACGAAGCTTGGTTGGGCTACGACTCCACTCTCTTCCTTAGGTTTCGGACTACATCCGATCAACTCCGCACCCTCAAGGCTAAATGGAAGTTGTTTTCTCTCCCCAACAAGATCTTCTTAGATGAGGATTTCACCCGAGCACAGGTTGCAGAACTTAAACAATCCAGAGAACAAGTTATGGCAGCATGGCAGGCAGGGAAATGGGTAGTTATCAAGAATCTTCATGCAGTCATTTGAGACTCCTTCCCTCTTGGGTGGGAACCCCAAGCTAGAGGTTCCAAATGACGGGCCCGCTTGGGGAGATGACAGGGTATAGGCATCTCTATTCTGTTGGAATGGCAATGGATCTTTCTAGTCATCACTGGGACTTTTGTATGATGTTGTCCTATCAACAGACATCCTCTTCATGATTGAGACTCATGCAAGCCCTGTTCGACCTCTCCCAGATATCACAGGTTACCATTGGTTCTCATATTGCAGGCAGGAGATGAGGAGTTCTGGAGGGGTCAGAGGATCAGGTGGAGTTGCTTGTTTGGCTAGTGACTCACTTTGGAACAGGGTATTTGTGGTGGTTGAAGATGAGTTTGCTAGGTTTATGTGGATTCGAATTAACATCGAAGTCTCTCGTCCAAGGGAAATCTACGTTACAGTTTGTTACTTCCCCCACCCTCTTCACCATTTGCCATCCATAATTGCTCAAATGGGGACCCCATTATAGACTTGTACACTGGAATCACCCAATACTCTATTGTTGGGGAAGTCATCCTCCTAGGTGACTTCAATTCTCATACTAGAGATATCCAAATCCCTCTCCACAATTGATCAGAGGACGTGTTTTGTACCTAGGGGATAGATCCAAATTCAGTTGGGCTTCACCGGATGTCAGATGATGCTTTAGGGCATACAACAATTTATGGTAAGCATCCATTGCAGTTGGGGGAATCACATGAGTTGTTAATTCTAAATGGTCTTCCATGTTTCCCAGATTCTCGTTTTTTCACGTGTCGGCCATATGGCGGGGGTGCGAGTGTAGTTGATTATGTCCTCGCTAGCCAAAACTTGCTCCCTTTTATTCACCATCTCTCGGTCTCCCCCATCCCCCTTGATGATCATGCACTTATTTCCTTCTCTCTCTAGTTTGAACCTCCCCTTCCACCCCATCCTTCCCCTCGGGGCCCACTCTGAACCACCTTTCGATTTGACGAAGGCGACCTTGACATCTTCTCCTCTACTCTATGCAAGATGCTCTCATCAAAAACTCAGTTCTCCTTGCTTGATTCTGCTTCCACTAAATACAACCGTCTTTCATCTTCCATTTGGGAAGCAACACTCAAATCCTTCCCTCACTCCACTCGTCCCACTTTCATCTCTCGAAAAGTTGGATCTTGCCCCATGAACAAATGGTATGATGATGAATGCAAGACTCTACATCGAGAACTTCGATATGCTTTCACCCACTCTCAACCCTTCTACCTTGACATCAATGCTTCTTACCATCATCTCCTTCGTCACAAGAAATGACTCTTTGTCTCTCATAGAAGACGAGAACTTTTTGCTCTCCTTGCCCACTGCCCTAAACAATTCTGGCATAACATCCTTCCTTGATGCTCCCCTCTTCCATCTGACCTTGACCCTACATCGATGTTCTCTCACACTTCCAACCTTTATGATATTCCGGGGCAAGGCCAAGTTCGTGTTACCTCCCCACTCCCTTCCTGTTACTTATTCTTAGACAAAGATATTAGAGAGGCCATTTGGGTGATGAACAACAACAAAGCAGATGATGAGGAAGGTTACCAAGTAGAGTTCTTTAAACATGGTTTCCGTGCTTTGGTTAATTACTTGGTTGATCTCTTCAACCATGTAGTCCGTGAAGGTTTTCCACCGGCATGGTCACACCACATCATCCATTCGATCCACAAATAAGGCTCCATCTCAAATCCTAATAACTACAGAACGATCATGGTGGGCCACACATTCTCGAAATTGTATGCTACTGTTCTACATAGGAAGCTCTCATGTAACGTTGAGCAGAGACAACTCAAAGCTAAGGGATAAGCAAGTTTTTGACCTGCTCGTCAAGCCATTGACCACATCTTCACCCTTCGTGCCGTGATTGAGGAGGCAGGACATTGCTCTTCAAAAGTCTACTATTATTTCGTAGATTTTCGGAAATCTTTTGACTCTATTCCGAGGGAAGCCTTACTCTAGAGACTCAGAGATATTGGCATCTCGACGACCCTATTGACAACTATTACATGCCTATATGAGTCTATCCTTGGTCATCTTTGTATGGTTCATGGGATGTCTGATTTCATCCGAAGCACTATTAGGGTTAAACATGGTTGTTCATTATCCCCCACCCAGTTTGGGATCTATATTGATGAGTTGGAGGCTTTTCTACACAAGCATATCCAGGACATTGATGGTTGCCTTCTTCACGAGGTCATGATATCTATTCTACTTTTTGTTGACGACATGGGCCTCCTCTCCTCATCTCCAGAAGGATTACATAGGCAGTTGGATGCCTTCGCTTTATTTTGCAATCTTCGACAATTGACGTTCAACCTAGGTAAAACCAAGGTCATGATCTTCAATGGGGTGAAGAAAACTTCGGACCTTCACTTCCTATTCAGAGGGGAGGAGCTTGAGATCACCAGCACGTATAAGTACTTGGGGGTGCAATTCTCGGGTCCTCGCTTCAGTTTGCGACCAAATCTTCAACCTCGGATCAACAAAGGATATGGATCCTTGGCCCTTCTCAAAAGACAGTGCTTTCGACATCACTTCTAGGACATCTCGTCCAAGATGAGCCTCATGGACACCTTGATTCTTCCCACTATTCTATATGGCTCGGAGATTTGGGGACTGCCTTTGCTTGAGTCAAATTGGGCTTCAGTTGAGAGAGTCCATACTCTTCTTCTCTACCACATCATTAGATGCAAATAGACAATATCTCAGCACATCATCCTTGTAGAGTTGGAGATCAACACTTTCAGCTTGAGATAGCCTTCAGTTTGGTCTCATTCTTGCATCGTGTCTGGGGATTTGCAGGCTCAATAAAGAGTAGGGACCATTGCCCTTACTTGGCATATTGCTCTTCTGAGAATATTGCTCGTTTTACTCCCTCGGGTCAGGCTAGATGTTGGTTTATAGGAGTTTCACATCTCTGAGAATCAGTGGGAATTCAGTTGGATCGTCTCCCTCCTTTATGATATTCCTTGGATGCTCCTAGTCACCTTCTACCTACTAGACAAGAGTTGAACAATATCATCAAGGAGGACATCTATTGGCAGTTCGTCCAGGTCACCTAGGTCAATCCTCCAGAAGGGTTGCGCTCAAAGATGGCCTTCTACGTTGGAGCACTTCTTGGAGTTGAGAGACAGGCTCATTAGTCGACCCCAGTATACATTTCACCACTGGATGCATGCTCTTCGCATTCGTCTAGGTCAGTTCAAAGTAGGTTCTCATAGACTTCAGGTAGAGACGAATCACCAGATTGATATGCCAGATAGAATCTGTCAGGTATGTCATTTACAGGAAGTAGAGACCGAGGTGCACTTCATTTTTGGATGCCCTATCTATTACGAGATCAAAGGAAGGTTCCATTGCTTGTTCAGAGACTCTCAGATCCTCACAGACTTTTTTAGGTATCCCGATCAGAGATGTTTGGCCCTATATATGCAGGAGGCTCTTAAGTTCTAAGCACATATTCTTCAGCCTCCCATCAGACCAGACCCCACACAGAGGATACATCATTTTTCAGGGTATTACTTTTAGACAAGGGCATAAAGAGAATGATTGATACTGTTTCATATCCAGACTCTAGACCAGTGAGGATCTATGGGACCTCACCTCGCCACACAAGACCCCATCAACTAAACCATCTCAAATCTGTCCCCGAGAGACGGACTAGGTCCTCTAGACCTCAACAGTGGACAATCCGTACCTCCCAGTGACCCTTCATCAGGCCAACAAACTTTGTGAAAAAAATTCAGCGCTCTTCAGTCAGCCTCAGATGTTAGGAGAGATGGGTCTGATCCTCTTCGTCATGGCATTCCATACATTGTATCTTTTATGTTCCTGCATTGTACCTTTTATATTCATGCATTATATTTTTTATAGGAGACCGTTTGATTCTCCCGCATTTTATAGACATCATTGTACTCAATAGTCCCTTTGACCTACTTTGTGGTCATTAATAGGACATAAATACAATTATCTTATCTTATCTTATCTTACATCCAAACAAAACAAGCATATCTTGCTCTCAAGCTCCTAGCAAAACAAGAAGAATTTTAAAACATACTCAATCATATATATATATATATACTTAGAGATGCATGGCTTTTATATATGTAAAAAATACCTATTACATACTTATCTATCTAGTGTGATTATATTTTTATTTTTATTTAAAAAAACGGAGTTAAGAAAAAATAAATATAAATAAATGGCCTTATTCGCTTACTCCATGGGAATCTGCCTTATGCGGGAGATGAAAAAAATCCCTAAATCCGTTATTGTATCGGTAATGGTAAGCATACTTTGCTTAGAAGAACATCTCCGATAATCGTTGGAACTTTCTGGTTACAGTCGAGAACGTTCCAGGACCTTCCGTGAGAAAGATTCACACTGCTTCCAGGACCTTCTATGAGAAAGATTCACACTGCTTCCAGAGCCTTCTTCCCTTAATAAATAAACATGTGATCAAGTATTGCGAATATCAGTGAGCAGATTGTCGTCAGATTCGTGTTCGTTCAAACGAAATTTTGGAAGGGTTCTGTTTCTGCTTGGCTAACACGGTATGTATATCAGGCTTTTGATAATTTCACGGTTTCTGGAGATGAATCGGGTTTTATAGTTAGTCTTTTTCAGGGGTTTAAGCGGCTTGCTAACTATTTGCATACCTTGGCGTCAATTATTTGAACAGAAATGGCTACTGCAGTTTCTGCAAAGAGTAATGTCTTGAAATCGATAGTTCCAGCCGTCAAGAAATGCCTGTTGCCTTCGGCCCGTCCAGGGGATTCCGCTGCCTCTGTAATGTGCCGGGGCTTGTCAACGGCGGCAGTGAAATACAGGCCCGAGGACGATTCGTCGATTCAGGATGACAGAGAAAGGCGTCAGGCTCCGGAAATCCGCCGCGGGGGCTGGCCTAATATTCTTGAGGGTAAGCCCTGTAAAAGCTCTTGAGCTCCATGTCTATTTCTTGCTGCCTTGAAACTGAGGTCTAAACCCTTATAATTTTGTGATATGTAGCAGATTCGTTTTTTCCTCTGAGGAACTTGGGATTTGGCCTAGATCAGCTGTTCGATAACCCTTTCCTCGCGGCTTCTCGCGGGACAGGGGATGTGATCAGAGGTGGGCCGAGAAAGCCGTGGGAAGCTGTTGAAGATAAAGAAGCTCTGTATCTGCGGGTGGATATGCCAGGCCTAGGGAAGGAAGAAATCAAGGTTTATGCTGAGGAAAATGCCCTGGTGATAAAAGGGGAATCCCTCTCAGAGGCAGATTTGGACGGCAGTAAACAGAAATACAGTAGCCGCATCGAACTTCCCCCAAAAGTGTACAAGCTGGATCAAATCAAAGCGCAGATGAAGAATGGCGTGCTTAAGGTCACTGTCCCCAAGTTTACAGAAGAGGAGATCAAGAACGTGATTAATGTGAAGATCGAGTAGAGGTTTTCACAGTAGCGTTTTTGAATTCGAACACTGAAGCGCGGTAGTGTTTTTTCTTCGGTTCTTGGTCATTTTGCTTTGATAGGAGGGCCATAACGAGTGTCTATGAAATATAATAAAATGCTGAGAAGATGTAATTTGGAGTTCAGGACAGTTTGAATGTTATCAGTCAATTTTGCTTTGCTGGAAAAGTCATGGTACCCAGATTTTTAATATTAAAAGTTGGCTTTCCATAGAAACAATTTTTGGCTATATTCTCCCGTTTCTTCTGATGTCTATAACTTATCGAAAATTCTCTCTTTGTGCTGACATTTATAACGTATTGAGGTTATACAAAGCTCTGGCGTTAAAAATGTCCTTTTAAGTAATTCAAACATAGAATAGCTAATATTTTCAAAGAGTGCAGCTCACATAATGGAATAATCCAGGAAAGATATTTTATTTTAAAAAATCACAAATCACTTTTAAATTAATAACGATCTTAGTAATTCAAACACGGTAATATTTTCATTATTCACGACCTTAGTAATTCAAACATGTAACATGTAATATTTTTATTAATGACGGCCTTAATAATTCACACATAATAGGTGATATCTTGCTATTCACACATAATAGGTGATATCTTTAAAGATTTGCTATATAACATTAGTGAGAAATTTCTGAAATTTTAGTGTTTTGTTTTGGTTGTTTGTGTAGCAATTTACTGAAATCACAAGTTTGATGGGTAGACTTTGAAGATGTTTTGTGCGTAGAGACTTTTGAAGTTTTTGTTGTTTAAGAATTTATTTAAATCACAAGCTTGAAATCACAAGTTTGATGGGTAGACTTTTTGTTCGTAGAGACTTTTTCTTTTAAGACCTTTTGAAGATGTTTTGTGAGTAGAGACTTTTGAAGTTTTTGTTGTTTAAGAATTTATTTAAATCACAAGCTTTATGGGATGCTCTAAATCACAATGTGGTGCTCTAGGATTTTTTAGGGTGCTAAATCCATAATATATATATTATATATATACAAGTTTTTGTTGTCTAAGAATTTATTTAAATTACAAGCTTTATGGGATGCTCTAAATCACAATGTTGATGTGGTGTTGTAGGATTTTTTAGGGTGCTCTAGGATTTTTTAGGGTGCTAAATCCATATATATAAATATATAAGTTTGTGATGCCTTGGGATTTTTTTAGGGTGCTTAGGATTTTTAAGGGTGTTAAATCCATATATATAGTTTGTCCATATATATAGTGAAAAAGCCCTAAATTCATACATATGTAGTCAAAAACTTTGAATTCAAAGATTTAAATAACACAAATTAGGGTGCTAAATCCATATATATAGTGAAAAAGCCCTAAATTCATACATATATAGTCAAAAAACTTTGAATTCAAGGATTTAAATAACATAATTTAAATAACACAAATCAAGATACAATCAATAAACTTTGAATTCATCAAAGGATTTCTGAATTCAAGGATTTAAATAACACAAATCAAAATAGAGTAAAAAAAATTCAAAGTCTAAAGACAACTCATTGAACATTGAGATATAGTCAAAAAAATTAGTTTAAATAACACTAATCAAGATTTAACTCAAATTTGTCAAAAAAATTGTTTAAGTAACACTAATCAAGATTTAACACAATTTCACCTAGAATAGCCATTTTGGGTGGAATAGCCATTTTGGATACAAATCACGGACATCAATATTTCACCTCAGTTTTTTTGGCAAAGACATCTTAACTTCAACTTAGTGGAACATTTTAGGTGTTTTAGAAATTTTGATTTTGGATGCCCTCATTTTCCACCATAAAAAATGTCTTAATCAAATTTTTGAAAAAAAAAAAATTTCTAACAAAAATGACTTTTGGTATTTTTCTATTTATTTGTTATAATATTTTTGTAATTTTATCTATTTTTAAAATAAATCACAATATCAATTTAATTTAAATTTGTTTAATCCAATTTTTGAAAAAAAAAAAAAAAATCTATGAAAAATGACTTTTGGTATTTCTTATTTATTTGTTAATAATATTTTTGTACTTTTATTTATTTTTAAAATAAATTTCAATATCAATTCAATTTAAATTTAATTTGAAATATTTAACACTGTATTTATGAAAAAATAAAAATTTAGAAAAAACTAACCATATCAACTGAATTTGACTTTAAATATTTAAAATTTTATTTAAGAAGAAAAATAAAAAAAATTAGAAAAACCATGTATAATACATGTTAACCACCATCATTATCTTAATATCCAAACCGTCTACTTCGCTTCTTCGCTTTCTATTTAGTTTCGAGTCGTTTATCTAATTTGTATTATTTATTTCTTCTAAAATTATTGATGACTTCTTTTATTTGTTTAAATAACATAAACTCTTTTCATTCCGTTAAATTAAAGATTTATAATTATGTGTTTTTAATCATTTTGTATAAAATTGTAATTGTTTTAAATTTATGAGAGATAGCGTTGTTTAGAGTTTTAAATGTTAGGATTGGTTGTTGAGTCTCCAAAGTTATTTCGAAAGAGAAACTATAATTGAAAAACATTTAGACAAATTCATCTAAGATGGTAGGTTTAACTTAAAAAAATGGGCTCTTTGTTAATGTCTAATGCACATATGTGTGTGTTTTTTTTAATGTTTGATACCCATATGCTCTTTGTTATCCATTCCTATCATGCCAGGTAGAGGATGTTCTCTTTGTTTTAGTTTTGTTTACAAGTGCTTTGCTCAATAATTTTTTTTAAATAAAGGTCAACCATATACATGAGCTTTATAAAAATATCTATGTTAGTGAGGGTATATCTTTCATTTGCTAATTATTTCTTTGCTTAGGTGGTTTGCTCTTGAACTAGTCTATAAGAATACCTATGTTAGTGAGGGTACATTTTCCAGTGAGGGTACATTTTTCATTTGCTAATTCTCTCTTTGGTTAAGTGGTTTGCTCTTGAACTAGTTGGGGTAAGCTCATTGAGTTTATTATTTAGGTTCTCAACACTTGTTCTTGTAAACTTATGCACCCTTACTCTTTACTGGGGCATGGTGAGTGTGAATAGAAATTGCTCGATCCTAAGTGTTGATAAATTGTTGCCTTGTGATTGATGTTGCAAAGCTCAAGGTGCAAATTTGTGAGTGGAGCTTAAGGTGAATGACCAATATACCTTCTAATTGTGTGGAAGGATAAAACCACAAAGTTAAATCACAAGAGAATCATATTATTCACAAAGAAGGGAAAACAAAATGAACCTTTGCCAACTTGCATCCACATGGAGGTGGCTTGCCATGGAAGCGTGGGATGACAATTTTAGAAATTTTGACAGGGATATCAACTTCTCCCTTAACTAAGTGCAAACAACATGAATCTTGTGGAAAGGTGTGAATCGTGAGAATGACAAGGGAAGTAGACTAACTTAGCCATTTTTTTTCTTGTGCTCTTGAGGTGGACTCCAACGTTTCCATATAACTCATTGCCAAACCAAACCATGTGATGTTGAGAACATATCTTACAACTGTGAAAGGTAATTAAAAAGAAATTTCCAACTCAAAAGTGCTTGAGTATTTTAGATAATGTTCTAAAACTACACTTTGTACCAAGCCTAATGATGGGTTTTACCTCTTGAAGTCTAAGCATTCAACCAATGAATGATTTTTTCGAAGGGACCACCCACTATCACTTAATCCATATTTAAATTTTTTTCTATATTGATTTTGTTGTTATGAATCTTGAGTAAGAAATTTGTTGTTTTGTGAAGTCTTGTCTCCTCGAAAAGTTCACTAAGACTGTTCACCTTTAGGTTGCCCTCAAACTGACGACGAATAACTTCATATGTTGCACATTTTTAGATAAAATGCCATTATGTTTCTACCACTTCGCTGTTGTAGAAAATGCAAGCTTGTTCTTTTCAATCTTTTTTAGGGACCGCCCATCTACCAATTTCATATCTTAGATGATGGGAGCTAGTCTTCAGCTATGCAATTAATTTTTTAGCTTTTCCCTTGATTAAGGAACTCTAATACTCTTTATCATCATGTTTCCACGTTTGGTAAATTATTTGACATAATATGTTTTTTTGGCCTACTTGTTTTGTCGACAAGGCAGTCTTAAATTTTTCTAACATCCACTTTTTAATTTCCTTCTTAGCATGAGGACATTCATGCTTTCTTTTTCTAATGATTTAGCTCTTCTTCAACGACCAATTTGGGCCACTTGTGCTTATCCATATTTCCAACCTTCTTCAGGTAACTTAGCAAATGAATGATCATTGAAGCCTCAATTGGAAACATACCAACCTTCGCTAAAAGGATATCATATGGGATCGTTGATTTGAGTTTGAGGTTGCTTGTGATTAGGTGCTTTTGAATTATTTCTATTTGTCGCCATTTGCAACTTGACATGTTGCTCCTCCTTATTTCACAGCCATAAAGGATAACTGGCACCACTAATAGACAAAAGAGGGTTTTCTTAGTTTTCCATTCCCATAGTTATGCTTGTCTACACCTAATATGAATAAGGTACAAAGCTTTCCACCCACGGATTTTCTTTGATCTACATGTCTCCTAGCTAAGCCTGTGGTGGAAATGAATTCCTAAATACTTGTATTTATATGCAACCTCCAAGTGGTTGCCTCAAAGAGAAAAGTAACATGTTGTTTCTTTCTTTTTGAAGATAAACTCGTGACTTTAGTTTAGTGGTATTTACTTGCATTCCCACGTCTTGACAAAAGAGTTCTAGAGCTTTCAAGTGTTTTCTCAAACCTAGCGCATATTTAGCGATAAGAATAAGGTCATCTGCATATAAAAGTAATTTCACGACATAACTTGCCAACTTGATGTCTTCTCCTTTGGTGTTGTTTATCCACTCTTCAAGCTTATCAATATATAACCCAAACAATGTGGGGGAAAGAGGACATCCCTGTTTGACTCCTATATCACTGTTGAAGCATTCAGACATGCCTTCCTTTGTTATGACTTCCTTTGTTATGATTTTGGCTCTAACCTGCTCATAAAGCTTATGAAAAATTGCCCTATATTCCTTTGGGACACCTAGTTCTTCCATTTTGTGCCATAACTTATCTTTAGGGACAATATCAAATGCTTTTTTGAAGTCAACAAAGCAACAAAATGCTGCCCCACCTTGGTTGCCCCAATATTTTTCAATAAAGTGCCTTAGAGTGATGCAGTGATCAATGGTAGAATGTTTAGGCCTGAAGCCAACCCACCCCTTTGCTTGTTTTCCCTCCTTTTCTGCCCATTCACTGATTCTACACTCTAGCATGCTACCAAAAGGTTTTCGAAGAAGAGGGTTGATCATAATTGTACGATAGTTAGAAGGTTTATTGGTGTCTTCAGTTTTGTGAAGAGGTATAACAACGCTAGTTGTCCACTCAACCAGAAAGCCATGTTGATTAACTCTATTAAAGATCTCCTTGATGTGTAGAGCTAGAGGCTTCACTCCCCATTTTAAAAATTCTGCCTGTAAACTTTCAATGTCTTACGCATTACCCTTTGCCAATTTATTTATACCTTGTTCAATATCTGCAACCAAAAATAACTTTGTTGAAGAGACAATTAGGAGAGGCTTACTTTCCTATTTTTTCTACTCATAGAAGTCTTGCATCGGCTAACCATTGGGCTTCTGTGATATTATTTTCTATTTTTTTTTTCCTTTTGTTGTAGTTCCTTCCAGAAACATTTGGGATTATGTTGATCCAGATTTAAACAGGAACGCAAAAAATTACAGATATAACCATAAATACAGAGATGCAACTGAAATAATACTTCATTTCATTAATGTAAAATACTGAAATATGCATACAAACAAAAATGGAAATAAACCAACTAGGGCGATGGTAGCTTATCTCTGAAAAGAGATGTGGTAGCTATATGCTTCTGAACTATGTTACAATGAGGCTCGAAGGCCTATTTATTGTTGAGAAACAATGGAAAACTCTAAACATCCAAAAACCTAACCCTAGGAGATGAAACGACAAACTATGGGCTCCGTTTTGGTAAATTGGTACATCAACTTCCCAGGGTTGTAACTTTGGCATACGATCTCCGTTTGACGTGCACAATACCTTGTTAGAAATATCTATTCGAGGACTACAACTTTGAGATTAGAAACATTGGTTTATGAACCCATTTTGCTCCCAATTTTTCCAAAAAAACATCATTTAGGGCCTCAAAACAGGTCCAGAAGTTAAGGGCCTGAAAAACTGCTAAAAATAGTAAATTGTGCTACAATTAAAGAAACTGAAAAACTGAAAGAGACAATTGTGGGGGTCCAAGTGGAATAGGTGGGTGGCCACCAACATCCACCTGGATCATTCCTTCCCCCTTAGGAAGAAATGGGCCCCATTGCATTGAGTTCCTCCATGAGATGAGGAAACTTCCTCTGAACTTGGTCCCTGGTGAACTGTTATGCAACCTCTGATGTGTCTAATAATGGTGGGAAGCATGGTTGAGGGCGGTCCACATTGAACACTTGGTGCAAGCGAAGGAATGGGAGAATGATGTGCTCCAAAGCATTGTTTCCCACAGCCTTGGTAATGGTGTAAGGACCATATCAGAGTGGTATGAGCTTATCATGGGCTCTTGTAAGGCGTTCTTTCTACAGGTACAACCAAATTTTGTCGCCCACTTGAAACTTGTGTGGTACCTGATGCTAATCATGTTGCTGCTTATACTTGGCATTTTTCAGAATGGAGCGACGATATATCAACCCATTGGGTAGAGGTGCTCTAGGAGTTAGATCAAATGAATGCTTGACCTGATAGTGCAGCGGTGTTCCTGTGGGTGAGGAGAAGATGTTCTTGTCTGCTTTCATAACCATATCCATCTGCTGCTGCTACTACGTGGAGGAACCCTTCACATGGGTCATGGATGTGGCGACGATCTTCCCCTTACTTTGGAAGTGAAATAGACATAAAATGAATTTCCTAGTCTCGAGATGAGCTTGTTGCATTTCCTAGCAGTGATCAAAGAGGTGGCGATAGGTGGGGCTACCTTTGGTATCCTATATAATGAATTACCCAAAGAAATAATAACAGTGTGAGGCCTTGACTCATACACAACATGTCGCCTCCATAAGTATGGTTAGCCTAATAATACATCACATGTTGAAAATAACAACAAGAAATGCTAAAAATAGCATTTCAAGATATACTCCAACTCTGTTGGAAATAGCAAAAAATAGAAATTATAAAAATAACATTGCTATAAATGGAATTTCGAGATATATTCCAATTTTGGTTTGTCCTTGAATCAAAATTGAGAATTAAAATTCAAATTTAGTGTCATTAGCTGTTTGAAAAATAATTAATTAATTCATCTTGAGTTAATTAGTTGGAGAAAATCAAACATGAAGTCTTTGTGAAGACATGCAACAGTTATCCCTTTGATTGAGGAAGTTATCCCTTAATTAAGGAGATAAGGATAAGTTGTATTTGAGTTGTAATTAGTTGGCTCAGTTAACTGAGTTAAGTCCAATTAAGTTAGTTCCAAACGGTTGGAAGAACTAATTGTGAGTTCAATGAGTTAACGCATGCATACATGCAACTAGTGTTTTCCATATAACTGAATATTCTCTCATAAATAACTCATGCATGTCAGTTCAGACAGAGACCCAGTTGAGATTAATGACAGGGACATTGTACTATCAGTTGGAAGAATTTTCCTATGAAGGAAACTCATCCATGCAGAAGGAAATTAACTCCTTCAGGATTGCGCAATTATTTCAGAGGTCAGAGCAGTGCGTGAGGTGGGAATCACACAGGTGGCAGCTGGAGGACCCAAGATAAACTGTGCAAAGAAGGAAATAGGAGGCTTGGAGGACTAAAGGAAGGCATATGTGTTGTCTATTCTGTCTATGAGCAGCAGTGAGGGATTGTACTAAGAGCTGGGTAGCTTGTGAGCTAAAGCTTTGTGTAATCCTGATATATTTAGCTGAGGCTTTCCCCAAAGTAGTCTTTTTTGTTTCATGTGTGATTGAATCTTCTTCTTTGTTATATGTGTTCTGGTTGATCTTGCTCAAAATCGATTAAGCTTCCACAAGTTTGATTGTAGAAGTAGATTAAGTATTTTGCTTTAGTACATTGCATAATCAGTTTAATCTACAATCAGATTTTCTACATAGATCTCAGAGGTAGATTTGTAGAGAATTTGCAGGAAATTCTACATGGTATCAGAGCAAAGGTGATCAAAGTGGAGAACAATATACAAAAAAGGGAGAAGTTTGAAGTTCTTGATTGTAGGTACATAATCGATTTCTTATCACATTGGAAAGTTCACCAATGGCATTCAATGGCTTGATACTTGAGTATGCCCTGGATGGCATCTCGAATTCCATAGCCGGGAAGGATCGCATGGAAGTGGTATTAGAGGACAACAATTTGAAGGAATTCATTGATCAAGAAGTCCCCAAGCCAGCAACAACTAATGCCCAAGAATTGGTGGAATGGAAGAAATGTGCGGCGAGAGCGAAGAGGATTCTTCTGAAGGGAGTTTGAGACCATATTGTCTCAAGTCTCCATGAGAATGAGACTTCGTTTTCAATGTGGAAGACGTTGAAGGATCTATATCAGAACAACAGTGACCAGAGGAAGCTAGCGCTGAAGGATAAGCTTCGGAAAATCAAGTGTGAAAAGAGCGACACGATCTCTACATATCTGAACAAGCTCACCACCTACAAAGACAACAGTCGATGATGACATGGTGAGTCTTGCTCTCCTCGGTCTTCCTAAGAGCTGGCATAGCTACTAGGACTCAATGAATGGAAGAGAGAAACTGCCAAATTAGGAACGACTGTGGTCGGATCTGATGCAGGAGGAGATCAGGAGGAGCACCAAAGATGGTTCTTCATCTAAGGAGGATGAAAAAAATCTAGCCTTAGCCAATAAGGCAAGGAAAGGGAAGGAGAAGGATTTTCATTCCAAATCAAGTTCTTCCCATGGTGGGAAGAAGATTTATAAATCTAAAGTGAGATGCTTTAATTGTCATGAGGTGGGCCATTATGCAACTAATTGTCCATTGAAAAAATCCCAGAAGGGATCCTTGGAAGGATCTAAAGGTGAGGCATTGGCCTCTTAGTTCGAATTGGATTTTACCTTCATCGCATGCATGGTTTCATCGATGATGGGTTGTGGTTGGTTTCTTGACAGTGGAGCCTCATTCCACATGACCGACAATAAGAGTTTATTCAGTACCTTGAAGAATAAGGACCTCTAGATGCGCATAGAGATGGGCGATGATGGAAAGTATCTTGTTTCAGGTGAAGGTACATTTGTGTTTTAGAGGGAGCATAGAGCTCGCATCACCTTAATAGATGTGAAGTATGTGCCAGGATTGAAGAAGAACTTGGTATCGATCACGATGGTGGAGGACAAAGGATATGATGTTGTCTTCAGTAAGGGAAAGGTTTTCCTTAGACACATCACCATGGGTCAGGTGAAACAGATCGGTTCAAGATGCATGCAAGGCCTTGAGGAGTAAGGCAAATGTTGGAGACTTGGTCGTTGAGAGGGAGAGTACATTACCTCTCAACATGCAGAGCCAGAAGAAGTCTCAGACAATTGTGGATGAGCCACAATTGGTGAAGAAGCTTCAGGAGGTTGTGGAGCAGCCACAACTAGAGAAGCCGAGAGGAGATCAAGTGGAGGCACCCACTCATGCAGAGACCTCCAGTAAGGGGAAACTTCGAGCCAAGTGGACAGATGGATCACATGTAGCCATACCTCCAAATGTGAGGAGGGGCAATGTGAAGTGATTGTCCCAAGAAGGCTGAAATAGGCACAGGATCCTTGAGGTACCCAACCTCTTTGATTAGACCTTGCTATGGGAGCCCCGACAAGGAGTAGCAGGACTGGCTGAGTGGGTAGAGACAGATGCGGATGGGGCGGCAGAGGGAGCTTCAGCATCAGAGGGTGTTTATAGCCCAACAGGGAGGTCAGTTGGGAGATCAGTTACTTATTTCTCAGTAACTGAGTTGCAGTGCAACATTGGGCAGCATGATGCAACATGATGAGAGGAGGTGTAGTGCGGATGTAGTGCTGGGAGATAGGACCAACAATAGAATGGATGCAGCAGGAGGAATCAATGTGATTGATGTAGTCAAAGATCAAAGTGACAAAGGCTAGAGCAGTCAGATACTGAAGAGCACAGAGGTGCAGAGTTTTCAGTCGACAGAGATAATAACAGTCAGAGACTTTGATGACAGAGGCATCATTCTGATTCAGGTTGGATATTTTTTGTATTTCTAAAGTTGTTGGAGCAACAACACTTAAGAGAAGTGTTGCACGTAGAACATTCCAAAGGTTCAGGATCGGGTTCGAGTTGAATGCCTTTCTTGTTGAGAGAGAGTGTTGAAAATAGCAACAAGAAATGCTAAAAATAGCATTGCTATAATAACATTTCAGGATATACTCCAACTCTGTTGGAAATAGCAAAAAAAATAAATGCTAAAAATAGCATTGCTATAAATAACATTTCAGGATATATTCTAATTTTGATTTGTTTTTGAATCAAAATTGAGAATTCAAATTCAAATTTAGTCTCACTAGCTGTTTGAAAAATAATTAATTAATTCATCTTGAAGAAAATCAAACATGAAATCTTTGTCAAGACATGCAACAGTTATCCCTTTGATTGAGGAAGTTATCCCTTAATTAAGGAGATAGGGATGATTTGTATTTGAGTTGTAATTAGTTAGCTCAGTTAACTGAGTTAAGTCCAGTTAAATTAGTTCCAAACAGTTGGACGAACTAATTGTGAGTTCAATGAGTTAATGCATGCATGCATGCAACTAGTGTTCTCCAGATAACTGAATATTCTCTCATAAATAACTCATGCATGTTAGTTCAGACAGAGACACAGTTGAGATTAAAGATAGGGACATTGTACTATCAGCTGGAGGAATTGTCCTATAAAGGAAACTCATCCATGCAGAAGGAATTAACTCCTCAAGATTGCACAATTATTTTAGAGGTCAGAGCAGTGTGTGAGGTGAGAATCACACAGGTGGCAGCTGGAGGACCCAGGAGAAACTGCACAAGGAAATAGGAGGCTTGGAGGACTGAAGGAAGGCATATGTGTTTTCTATTCTGTCTATGAGCAGCAGTGAGGAATTGTACTGAGAGCTGGATAGCTTGTGAGCTAATGTAATCCTGAGATATTTCCACTTGTATGATAACACAGATAACAGGGTTTTTAGCTGAGGCTTTCCCCAAAGTATTCTTCTGTGTTTCATGTGTGATTAAATCTTCTTATCTGTTATATGTGTTCTGGTTGATCTTGCTCAAAATCGATTAAACTTTCGCAAGTTTGATTGTAGAAGTAGATTAAGTATTTTTGCTTTAGTACATTGCATAATCAGTTTAATCTACAATGAAATTTTCTACATAGATCTCAGAGGTAGATTTGTAGAGAATTTGCAAGAAATTCTACATCACACACATCAAGAGGTGCAACATCATATAATACCTCATCTGTGAAGGGCTTGATGCCGTAGGGAACACAACATTGCTGGCAGACTTAGAGATTTCGTCGTTGGTGAAGCCACCCAACACTGTACGGCTGCGGGTGTGGTGTAGTGTAGTCGGTAGGCCCAACCGCTTCACGACCTCTACTAAAATGAGGTTCTTTTGGCTGCCACTGTCGACAATGAATTGCAATGGTGAACACTTCACCTACATCTGTGAGTGGAAAATATGCTCCCCCCCTCTAGATCTTCGGGCTCATTCTTCTGGACCTTGGCGGTGGCAATAGTGGCGCTGGGCTCCGCATCAATGATTTCTTCCCTTCGTCATTCCCCTTGTCAGGTTCTGACTCAGGGTCGGAACATGCGTCTAATTCTGAAGCCTTCAACTTGGCCACCAACGACTGCTTGGTCCGACACTCACTTGTGTTATGAGTGGGGCTCTTATGGAACTCACACCACTTTCCTGTGTCCTTCTTTGATTTCGTGGTGTTGTTCTTTTCTTGCGGCTTCAACGGGTTGTCTTGGGCCACCCCACCTTGGATTTGTCCTTTGTTCTTCGGATTTGTAGATCCAAAGTCTCGCTTCTTTTGTTTGAATTTCTACTCGATCTTGACAGCATATCGGTATGCCATGCCGAGCGAGGAGATGTTCAAGAACTCCATCTCGTCGTGGATGTATCTATGTAGGCAGCCACGGTATTTGAGTACCAAATACAACTCAGAATCCTTGATACCGAACTTTGTGCGAATGGTATGAAAAATATTTGTGAACTCCGGCACATCTTGGTCGCTTCCCTGTCGCAGCATGGTCCACTTTATGTATTTGTTCTCATAGCTTTTGACAGGGTAGTACTGCTCCTTAATGACATCCCGAGATGAATTCCAAGTGGGTGCAGCTGAAAACAATGAGTTTGTACTTTCATCCTTCTGCTCGCAGTAGGTTTTCCACCAATCCTTGATGTGGGGGGATGCTTTGAGAAGAGATAGAGTAATCTTTTCCCCGCTGGAAAAATCATGAATAGAAAAATAACCCTCTAGCATATTTAATTATCTATCTACAAAATTTGCGTCTATCTAACCCTCGAATATGGGGATTTCAAAGTTAACTTGTACCTTAAAGGGTGTGGCATTTCCAGAGTCGCTGTTGGAAGTAGTTGCGTCACCCCTGGGTAGCTGCTCAAGGATCTAGGCAAAGATGTCCATCGTCATGTTCCTTTGTTTCTCGAGGGATTCTTTGAGTAATATTTTGATATGATCTCCTGCCCCCTCGTCCTTCTTGTCTTCCACCATGGGAGGCCATCGGGATTTGCGAGGCTGGTCTTGGAAAGGTTCGACTAATTCAAGCCCTAACTCCTTATATCCCGACCTCGTTGGGGACATGCAAAGAAAAACAGAGAAAAGCATAGACCCGCTCTGATACCACTGATCCAGATTTAAAAAGGAACACAACAAATTACAGAAACCATAAATACAGAGATGCAACAGAAATAATACTTCATTTCATTAATGTAAAATAGTGAAATATGCTTACAAAGATAAATGGAAATAAACCAGCTAGGGCGATGGTAGTTTATCTCCGAGAAGAGATGTGGCGGCTACATGCCTTTGAACTGTGTTACAATAAGGCTCGAAGGCCTACTTATTGTTGAAAAACAATGAAAAACCCTAAACATCCAAAAACCTAACCTTAGGAGATGAAACGCTAAACTATGGGCCCCGTTTTGGGTCAATTGGTACATCAACTTCTCGGGGTCGTAACTTTGGCATATGATCTCTGTTTGACACGCACATTACCTCGTTAGAAATATCTATCTGAGGACTACAACTTTGGGATGAGCACCATTGATCCATTGTCTCAAGTTGCTCCCAATTTTCCCAAAAAATGTCATTTAGGGCCTCGAAACGGCTCCGAAAGTTCAAGACCCGAAAAACTGCTAAAAATATTAAATTGTGCTACGATTAAGAAAACTGAAAAAACTGAAAGAGACAGTTGTGGGGGTCCAAATGGGATAGGTGGGTGGCCACCAACATCCACCTTGATCATATGTTTTCCCAAAGAAATTAATTCCTTCCTTCTTCAAATAACATTTTTTTTCTTTGCTTATATATAATCGTGTTTTCTTTGCTTGACATTTCTTTGAGGGATCTTTTCGCATCCTTGCACTCCTTATCATACCAAGGATTAGCTGGGAAGGTATTTAAGATCCTCTTCAAAGGCCTAGTTCTCTTACATTCCTTTAAAGTTGTATATTAAAGGAATCAACATACTATTGCAAATATATCTTTTATCTCTTTTGTTATCCTTGCATCCCATACTGTTGCTTTTTGCCAACTGGAGGTGTTCTTTAAGAGCAGCCCTGAAGAGCTATTGATTTTCTTGGTTTAAGATAATTCCCCCGTGTTCATAAAATTTCTTGCTTGAGTGTTGTGAATGTGAATGTTCCCCCTTTTGATCTTTTGTATTTATACTAAGCTTAATAAGAAGAGGCAACTGGTCAGAGTCTAACTCTATAGGGAAACACTCAATACTAAAGTTCAACAACTTGGAAATAGACCTTTGAGAGAATATAACACAATCTACTGTGTTTTGTTTGTTGTATGTTTTACAGGTGATATTATTGGACTTCGACCAATTTTTCATGCCATTACATACAACCATGGCATTTAGGCTACAAAGGCTTAATAGTTATACTCCAAAGTATGAAACCTTCCCTTTCCCATCTTGTGATGTCCTCCTCCAAGGGAGCTCTTCATTCTCTCTAAGCCATAGTGAATCGTTATCCTCTCCCATATCACTGCCCAACTGAATAGATTTATTGTTTGTTGTTTTAGCATTAAAATCACCAATTAGGAATATTTTTCCCTTAGTACTAAAGTTTGATTTTTTTTTTAATACTGCATAGGGGTCTTCACTATCTAGGTTCCTTTTTTTGTAGATTTTTGAGCTTTTTGGAGCAAAATAACAAACAACCAACGATATTGTTACCTCCATATCTATTATTTTCAACCATATAAATTGCTTATTTGGGTCTTCTTCCTCCAATTTTATAATCCCAGTCCACATTTCCTTTATCATGACTGTTATTCCTCCATGTCCTTTACCTGATTTAGTTTCTTCATTCCAGAAAAAGATTTTGGTGTACCCTTCAAAGTCTCAAACTCTACATCCATTATGTTTATGTGTTTCCATAAGGCAGATAGTGTCTTTACTCTTAGCTATGGGCCCCAACCCTGGCCCCCTTCTCCATGGATAACCTCTACAATTCCAACTTACCATGTTTAGGTACTCCTGTGGGACCCCGAATCCCTATTTCTTGTGAGTTAATCTATCAGTGACTTGGGCTTTCCCGTTTTTCAACCATGCCCACTTTCCTACCTCTCTTACTGATTTTACTTTCTCTTATTCTTTCCTGCTTTCTTCTTGTTGGGTGAATGTTAAGTCTTCATCTAAGTACATGTGAGTGCCTTTAAGCAACCATCTATTCCTTAGGATCCTAGACTTGTCCTCCATGCTTCTTAAAGTAATTCTCACATGTCTATTCCTTCCTACTCCCATAATCTTTCATATCATGTTTGTCTGTTGAATCCCACCCGTCCAATGCAACTCATCCTTGAGAAAATTACTTGCTAGAATATTTGTTCTCTCTTTTTCCCCAAAGTGCTTCAAGCCTTTGATGATGATATTTATCATTTTTTCATCTCTGTCATTTTCCTCTCTCATTTGTCTCTTGATTTGTTTTTTTTTATAATTTCCTTTTGTTCACTTGTTGGTTCTTTTATGACCTGAGCTCGAGATTTAACCTCTTTTATTTGCTCCATTAACTTGTTTTCTCTTCTTTCCACGTCTACCATTGTTGACTGCAATTTTTCCATTTGAATTGTTCTAGCTGCTCTCATTGACTCTAAATATATTTTTTTTGTTGCTCTTTCCTGTTCTATTTCTTACTTTAAGTTGGTTAGCTCTTGTTGCCCTTTCTCCATTTTATTTTGTAGGCTTCTTACCTACTCTTTTAACAACTTTTTCCCTCTTTCAATCCTCCTTCTAGCTTCTGTAATTTACTTTATCTCGTTGTCTTCTTGCTGTACTTTTGCTTCTAAAATTGCAAACATTTTTTTCATGCTCATGAACTCATTTACATAAGGTTTTGGAGACCATACTAAAGGTGAGGTTGTGGGACTGTATAGGTCTTTGTTGCTTTGAGGTCCATCCTCTCTCTTCCCTTTGTTTAATGCAAAGGTTTCAATTCTAGTTTTCTTTGTCTTGGAAGTTTCCTGGGAAGAAAGTGTATCCTTCTCTTTGCCTTTGTTACCTCCCTAGTCAATTTGCTTCACTATTGTATGACCCCTTGTAGTTGTTGTCACATAGCTATTTTTTTTGTTACTTTTGGTAAAATCATGATGAGTATTTTTTCCTGCAACTGTTTAATTTTCCTAACTTGCCTATGCTTTAATATCCCCAAATATTGTTTCTCATTGACAAAAATCCACTTATCAATTGAGCTATTTGTGTTAACCTCTTGAAACTCTGGTAAGAGGGGTTTCCATTCTAAGTCATTATATGTTTATGTAGGCATTCTCGTTGTCTCGCAACAGTTTGGAGTCTATTTTACTAGTCTCAAATTGTCAAGGCATATGTTTTCCATTGAAGTTTGGTTTTTAACAACCACAGACATAAGATCTCCTGTTTTAACACTGCCTTGATCCACTTCAGGCATATGCATGCTTATTTACAATTTTTGCTATTTATGAAGAATTTTGACTTCACTTTGATGAGAAATTGTTCATAGCGAATTTCATTTTTGTGATTTTTCCTTTTAATTATTTATAAATTAATTTGATTTTCTAGTTTAAATTATATA